>OZ014482.1:32330577-32467646 GCA_963965965.1 Trididemnum nubilum | reverse complement strand
GTCTTTGTGCTTTAACTGATGTAATTTGATTGTCACGTCATTGCAGTTAGTCAGCAACTTGATTAATGTCTTATAGTCCAAAACAACACGGTCTTTTAGTCCGAAATATTACAAAGCACTGCAGCTGTATCGCAACACTGTGTGTGTGAACACTGAACAAGTTGTCGTGGATTTTCGTACAGCCATGTTGAAATTATTTTTGAAGAAAAAAATGCATTTTTGACTCCAAAGTTGGTTTTAATTGCATTTTTTCAATTTTATAGACTTTATCGGTAGACGCTACTACAAAATATAAGCGGTGGAATCTTCAAATTTGAGAAATGAAATAATGAAAACTGCATAGTTATTTCTATGCAGCCAAAAGATGCTGTTTTAGACTATAAGACATTAATCAAGTTGCTGACTAACGACAATGACGTGACAATCAAATTACATCAGTTAAAGCACAAAGACTTTAAATGCTGTATTTATCTTTATAACTTTACCACGTTATGAAACAACCAACGATATCTTCGTAAATCCTTGAGCAATGAAAAAGAAAATTGCAGGAAAGTTAGTCGACGATACAAAGCAAGTTTCGGGCATAAGAAAACTGTTGGTTGTCAAACGCGAGCAAAACTCCCCATAACTAAAGTTACCGAAAGAACAAAAAGTTTCAATTTTAGGTTAATTTTATGCTTCTGACTTTGTGACGTCATACACAAGTGACGTAACAAATGGAGCGATTCAAAGCACGAGCTTAAACGGATTTATTGGAACCAATTTTTTTTCGATACGAAGAGTACAACGAAAGCTACGTCAAGTCACGTCAGGAGCATGACAGTCGTGAAAAATGCAGTTCTTCATTGTTTAGGGCCGTAGAAAAAGGGGAAGGACTTAACTCCGTAATGTGGAGACAAAATTCATAAAATTTCAGAACAATAGCTATCATTTGGTATAATTCGATTCCGCTCCCGATGTCACTATTATGACGTCATTTGACCCCAAAGTTTTGCCTGGCTCTCAAAAAACGCGGACACACGTTACAATGGTTTTGCTTGAAGTGAACCTACTGATACATTTTTATACTGTGCATAAGTTTTGTTGAAATAAAGTTGGTTTTCAAAAGTGAAAATATGCGTGTTGGTTTGAAATAGCCTAATTTGACATGAAAATGGTCAATTTGCGGCTATATAAGAAAAAAACTTGCAAAAAAGAGGCCTAGGTCGATAGGCCTAAAAGTGAATTATGATGAATTATGAATTGTTTGTTGTTATGTAACATTTGGTTAGCCCAATGACGTAAAGCTAGATGATACGCAACTCTTTTTCCCACTCTTTTTCCTCTTTGTTTCTTTATTGTGCGGATTTTTGCTCTGTCTTTGCCCGTGCTGATCTGCTGACAGTGACTGTATTGTACAGCCTTTGCCTTGCTCAACTAACAATAGGGTAGCAATTATAACATATATCGTTGTCTCTGGAAATTGTAGCTTTGCGTAACCTACCTAAAGTTTTGTCAACCACTAAATTACCCCCCAAAATCCAATTTTCGAGTACATAAATATCAATGTGTTATCACAACTTAATGTTACGACATCACTGAAATGTAAATATGAAAAGTGTTGTTTTTTTGTTTATTGTTGTGGTTTCTCATTTCTTCTGCTTTTCTGAGTCAAAATATGTTAAATGTTTCACACTAAATTGGTTGAACTACTCTAAATATGTAAGTGTCAGTTTGATGTTTCACTTTGTGTTGTTGTTACGGTAGAATTGAACTTTGAAGAGCCAAGAGCGTATGTTAATTTTCGTTGCTTCCATGCCAGAAATGGCAAAAATAAACTGAATTGAATAATGTCAAAAAAACTTGCCGTAGTTTTTTTCGGCATATAGTATACTTTTTTTTATAAGAATTATTAAATATTAAGTTAAGGCTGGCTGTTCGTCCTTTTTTGCCGAATTTTAGCGTCAATTGTTCTTAAATTTTGAAAACACGGATGATAATTATAGCAACCACATTTGTACAACTGTTTAAGATGTTAACTTTAGCGGCCATATTTCCAAAGCTTTGTGTGGTTGAGTGAACGCTTTTTACTGCTTTTGCCGCTACGCAAAATTACTCTTTTCGACTTGAACGGCTGCCAAAAATTTTCTCAGTTACTCGCATTGAGCGCAACAGCATTCCTTAATCTCATAATAGTTGCAATTTTGCTCGCAAATATTAGAAAACCACTGAAATTTTATGGTTTTGAATCAGTACAGAATTTAGTTTCTTTTATTAATTTGGATTTTTTCTTTTTCGTTTGTCCTTAATTTATTTTTGCTGCTGAGGCTGGAATTTTTCTTAATTTGTTCTTAAATTTTGAGCAAAAATGAGCCTAGTGTTCTTATAAAATTGTTCTAGAAAAGAGTGTATATGATTAGTTAGTTTGTGCGTTTTTGATTTCTTTTTTTTAAGATATGTTATCCAGTGGTGAAGTATCTTCATAAAAAACATTAACTTCTACGTTGGAATGCGGAGTCTTTGCCGCTAAAAAATCTTGCTCTTTTTTTACAAAAGAGATTATTTTATAATATTTTTGCGTGAAATTTCGGCTGCAAATTTTATTTTGGAGGGTCGCCGCTCAAGAAATTTTTGATTTTTTCATTAAGAAAACCGTCGATATTGAGACGTTTTAGTGAAAAAAACTTGAATTCTTCAAATTAATTTAGTTAAAAATCAAGGGTATGTTTTGAAATTGATGGCAGAGAAACTCCAAAGCATATGCGGTTTTGTCTAATATACAGCGCCACCGTTGTTTCGTGACAGCAGGATAAAGCAAAAATAAATCATCAGTTACAGCATACAATCAAAACTCTAAATGTCGTCTGATGTCTTAAATAAACCCCTCTACCTTTGAAGATTCATATATTTTACGAACTTCTTGCGAAAAAGCGTCAACGCACCTCTTTTTCAGAATTAGTGACTGAAATACGTCCTTGTGTCCTTGGGAAAGACACTTGACGCATATTTCCCATGAGGGCTAAGCAGTCTACCCGCAATGGAGGCCCAGTCAGAGGAAAGACTTGCAAATAGAACCCAAAAAAGTGCTCGGCGTCATAGGCGTAGCTAGGATTTTTGATTAGTGGAGCCCAAACCGCAAAGCAATGACGTCATCAGAACTTTTCAAAAGGAATTTTTAATGGGAAAAAGATACCGTAAAATGGAGGATCAGAAGCAGAAGCCCCAGGATTTTGCTAAACGGGGTCAGGACTTTAACCAAAACTTGAAAAGTTTTCAAAAAATTGTAAATTGAGAGAGATGGCGAATAAACTAGTGTAACCTAAACGTATCACAGACTAGAGTTTGGTGGCAAAGCCCCCCGCCCTGGGCAATTTTTTGGAATGTTTTGAAAAAAATTGCAATTCTAAGGCCATTTGGATCACATTTCGCTCGTTTGTCAATCCATTTAAAATCACTAAATTTTTAAGATTTGAAAGCCAATTGAAAAAATTAAATTTTTCAATCTTCCATTTACTTGCAGGTTAAGTCCAAAACACGTTTAAAATCTTGAATTTTTAGGTTAAATTTTGCAAGTGGCTTGGTCCAGGTAGGGTGAAGCAAGATGCAATGCCTCCTGTAATATTTTTAGCAGCTAGTACATAATAATTTACTCAAAGGTTTGCCTTGGAGATTTTTGTTTTATCGTAAAAACAACCAGTTTTAGGAGTACATAAGAGTGTTTAGGAGCCACGACCCAGGCTCGCTCAATTCAAATGCAATAATTTGTTCAATAAGCATTTTCCCAAGCTAATTTTTTTTTCAAAAGTATTTTGTCTCGTTAAAACTGCTGAGATGGAGGTGGATTGTTATTCAAAGTTGGTACAATAGATGGTTACGAGTCATGTTATTGCATTATGTTCACAAAAAGGTTAGATAAGGGACTGAGATTGCAACTTTTAGGACAAAAAGCCTGAGTTTCTTCCGGATAATACATTTACATTGGTTGGATATTAATATTGTACTGTTGAACGCAAAAGTGCCAAAATAAACTTAAGCTGAAAAAAGGCTTTGTTGTCATTATTTTTATCATTGGCGGCAATTTAATTTACCCCCCCCCCCCCCTTGGCTACGCCTGTGCTAGGCAGTGATGTGGTAAGACAGACGCAAAGTGCATGGTTCATACAAATGATCGATCGAGTGACTACAGCAAAAGTTATGACCTATGAAAAATGTTAGTGCGGATGAGTAAGACTTCGACTATTTTGTTCACACTCTTTAAACGATTAAGAACGGACTCGATCCTACTCTGAATAGGCTATCAAAGACCTGTAAATTAAGCTCCAATTTTCAAGATATCGCTTTCACTCAAATGACATAAACATGATTACAGATTAGTTCTCTTCAAACCACTGTTAATTACTGTGCAAGCACATTATTAGAGCTTCAACCGTCATTTTTCAAATTGCGCACCAATCGCCAGTGCCAGAGAAAAGCAGAAGAGTGGGGCCTGCAGCCAAGTGTGACCAAGCAGAGAATAAAATGAGCGCATTCGCGGAGTTTCGGATCATCTAGTTTTATGTCATTGGTTAGCCTAATCCAAGTAAAGAAATTTGAAAATTAAAACCTGATATGTGGTGTGGCAATGCAGATCACAGTCCAGACCAGGGGGACTTGCATAGGCCAAAACCAGTAGCCTACTGGTTGGTCTACCAGTATGGTACGGTAGGTAGGTAGGTCTACGTCTGGTGGTACCTGCACCTAGCGTGTACTATACCACTTTTAAAAGTATTTAAAGTAAACTGGTAATCCTAGCCTGATAGCTCCTGTAGGCTATTTTACTTCAAAACGTTTAACCTACTAGCCTACTGGTCCAGGTGCAGTGATGCTGTATAACAGATACCGGTAAGCAAGCAACTTAGTAGCCCTGAGCCAAGGCTACTGTCAGAAAATATGCTAAGCTAAAAGTTAGTTTGCCCATAAAATCTAGGCTCTGATTTTTTATTTCAATGAAACTTATTAAAACTATTAGGGTCGACCGCATCAGTTAGCCTACCGTAATAAAAACAGAATTAAAATGCAATAATCTCGGCAATGATTTGATTTTATTTATACCCTGGTACTAGCCTATTGATTTGATGGCCTGTGCAGTAGCAGCTATATATAGTGTATGGAGCACCGGCACCACTTTCCGACATGAAATCGCTGCTGCACCGGCACCGTGTTATACTGCTTTTTTCTCATTAATTCCACTTAAATACGACATTTGTCGCATCAAATGCGAAGCCCCAGGAGTGTACAGTGTAGTGAGTGGTAAGCACGCTCGCCTGACAAGTGTAGGTTCGGTTCTCGCTGAACGCACTTGGCAAGAATCAGAATTAGAAACAATTGCGATGCGTTACGTTTTTTTCTCTTTAGAGCCTTGCTTGAGAGTTAGGTTCGGGCAGCAATGCCAGCTTGAGAGGTAGTAGATTGAAGTGCAAAAGAAATGACCGATGCTGCTGGTGCAGCCGCGATTTCATGTTGGATACCGGTGTCCGTGCTCTATACACTGCCGCAACTATATAGACATGAAAAATTATTCTATCTCAAGATGTCCACACTTATCCGATTATTCAGCAACTATCAGGTTTAAATTAGACTTTTACAAGTAGTTGAGTTGAATTACAGACACAGTCACGCCAATAGGTTTGACCTACAGTCAGTGTCAATAACAGATAAGATAGTGAAATCAAAAGTTTTTGTATTCTGCAATTACTTTTCAGATTTGTTAAATTACACTCTATTAGCAAAGTTTTATTGTAGTGAACAAATACAGTAGTAACTGTGAGAATTAGAATTTATCGATGATGTGCTACTTTTGGTCCAGACTCAAACAGACTTTATGATGAACTTATGAAGCAATGTTGATCTTTAATGCTCAAAGATTTCAAAGATGATGACCAATCTAACAGTGGCATTGTCAGGTTTTCAAGGTTAATTATGTGGTGTATTCCTAGATTAACAATCTTTACCAGCTCTTTGAGCTTTTATTTAAAAAAAAACTATAGGCGTTTTCATAATGAAAAAAAAAAAGACTTGGAAGTTTTATCTAAATCATTTGCTTTTTGCTAAAACAATCATTTAAAATTACCAGTGGGCCAAAGATAATTTTTTAAGTTTTTTCTATTGTGATGACGTGACAAGACAGTAGTATTCATATCACTGCAACTTAAATACACAATTTCAAGTTTCTTGTAACATATGAGTAGCATTGTTTGTTTTTCGTAGGTGCAACTAAAATTTTAAAGTGTTAATTTTTCAAAAATTAAATTCAACTACATATTTTTCAAACCTAAAGGTGCACCTATAATAAATACCTAAAGTTTTTAGAAAATCGAACTTGTGCCTTATACTTTGATGCATTTAATCTGTACTTCTGGTTATACTCTCTTACAGCCAGTTGATCAAGCAATAATGCATTTGTCTCTGAAGTGGGAGGTTTAAGTTTTAAATCAGCCTGGTCAAATCAAACAGAGCATTGCCAGTGGCTTTTTACCGCTGCAACATTTCTTTGAAGGCAGCTATGTTGCTCGGGTGCAATGATGCTGTGATGGGCCCCGCCAACTCTTTATGCGCTTTGACTTTTTACAGCATGTACATAGGTGGGCACAAGTCTGTTAATCCGTTAATAACAAAGCTAACTTTTTCATTAATTCATTAATCGGTTAAAAGTTTTTTTATGTTAACGGACTAAATTAACTTTTATTAAGTTCTGTTACCTTTCGTTAAGATTTTTATCATTAATTTCTTGCATCAGTCATTCATCGTACTGGTACAAACCAGTTTGCACTGGTAACACTTGTTGCGTATAAGCTCAAGGTTTATAGAAGAAAGAGAAAAGAGCTCTTTTTTGAGGCAAATAACAAGCTGCAGCCTCATAGGTCTTTAATTATCGCTGTTCGCAATTTCCAAAGATTTTTCGATCGCAGCTTTGTTAGAGCATTTGAACTTATTTTTATCTTGAGATTAAATTAGATTGTAAAATGTAACTTCCAAAACACGAAAAGACCATCATAGCAATAGATATTTCCTTGCCATCAGCTCAACAGCGTCAATATGTGTTCTAGAAGTGAGTGAATAAAAAGAAAAGTAAATTACATGCAAAATATTAACGAATTAACGGACATTATTAACCTCCATTAATTAAAGCTGAAAATAACGGATTAACGTTAAAGGTGCGTTTAGACTAGACGCGAAGCAACGCGAAGCGAAGGTTGGCGACCTTCGCCAACCTTCGCGAGTGGTCGAATACGTCACTCGCGAAGGTTGCCAACCTTTGCGAGTCTTCGCGAGTGGTTGCTAATCTTCGCGACTGGTCGCTTCATAAGCTATTTTAATAACTTACTTTTAAAATGTATTCAATGAGCAGAAAGCGTTGTGTACTTCATTATTGAAGCGCTATTATAGTAATCACAGGTTCTGTTTTGTCATAGCGCGCTGGAATTAAAACGAAGATTGAGTTTGTATTATGTTATCACGCAATAACCGTGAAGAAGAGTCTAGACTAAAAACCTAGGTAACAAAACAATCTTGCAAAAAAAGTTCGAAAAGTATAAGGGAAAAACGAAGTACAGTAGATTGAATTTGGAAATGAACAGACAAGTCATTTCTTCAAAAAGATAGTAGTACTTAGCCTATTAATTAGCTATTAATGTTTTGTTTCCTTTAGCTATCAATGCTTTTATTTGCATTTTATTAATGCTTTTTGCTTCCTTTAGCTATCAATGCTATATTAATCAGCTATCAATGCTTAGATCCTTTCACTGAAAACTTGCCATAATCTGTTTTGACGATGACAGTTCTGGCTTTTAATGCAGAAATGCAAAAAGCTGGAAGCAGATGTCAAAAGTTCTCTTCAGATGTTTAATTAGTTAGCAAATCCTTGAACGCTTTCACCATTCATGTCTCATTATGGTACTAGACTGGTAGATCTCTCTTGTAGAGTGTAGACCAATAGGCTAGTCTACAGATACATGTAAAGCGTAAACTATGTTGTTTTTTTGATGGGATTTTTCTTTTTCAGGCAATCATGTTATGATACCTGTAGTAAGTTTAAATAGTTGTTTGTGTTTGCTATTTAGTGCTGTTTATAAATACTCCCAATGTTAACGCTATGAGTGAATTTGAAAGCTGGAATTGTCATCAGTTATGTAGTGGATTTTTTGCTTATTGTGCAATGGATTGCTGTGTTGATTTGCTGGAGAAAGCAAAAAAACATTGCAGTTTTTGCATGATTTGACACTTTCACCGAAGGACAAGAGTTTAGCGCAGTGGTACCAGCCGTTGCTTTGAGGAAAAGTCAGCCTCTAAAACTATGTTTGATTTTTTATTCGCTAGCGGAGCGCTTATTGATGTTTAGTGCGAAGTTAAATGCTTTCGATAGCATTCTATTAGTTTGCATTTTCTTGCAGTACCAGTACGTTGCGACGGTTGCGTTTACCTCAAAGGGCTTCGCTCCAAACCACCGCTTGTAAGATACAGACAAATTTATAGCTGTAAGGTCAAGCCCCTTCTTCTCAGCAAGTTTTTGGTTATGCCCCTGATAAAAAAAAACATTTAGATTTTTTATGAGAAAATTGTTACTCAAGCATCTGAATAAAAGTGTTGTTAGTTCTCACATTTTTATGTAACTAACGCTTCTTTTTCCAGTCCAATAATTATTATTATAAATGCTGTATCAAGTTTTTTGTTTAGTGGTGACTAATGAGAATGGAACAACATTAATGGGCTTGCTTGGCAGCTACTTCTCTACCAATAACAGTAACCTCAGCAAAAATAGAGCTCACTTTCTAGTGGTTAGATATAAACTGGCTTTCTAGTTCTATCTGATTACACTGACTGTAATTGTAATGATTGAACTTCAGACTTAAAATTGTTTACTTTGTCACTTTATTCATCATGTAAAGCCGTTAAAATTTTAAGAGACATTAAAAATGTTTTGAAATTCACAAACAACTAAATTCAGATATTACACAAAGACACAGTAAATGAATATTTAACACACTTGACACTTCTATTTTCATCAATTAGAACTGGAGTGAAAAATCATTACCAGACTACAATATTCATGATTATAAAACTTTGTGGAGTCCAAAACCATTGCTTCCAGTTCAACTTGATCACTGTCACAAACCTTTAGAAACAAGAAGACTTTTAAGAAGACATTCAGAAGAAAAAATTCCATGTTTGTAGCTGTTCAAAGAAGTGATTACTAATTAGGCCAATCCAAAAGCTCATAGAAATTTTTTGATTTTTTGTATCTATCTAGCTCTTGTATGTAGCTTGAAACCAATTCTAAATACAGTTTTATTCACCAAGTTGGCTTGGCCAAGTGAACAGCTAAAAAACTTTTGCAAATTTTCCAGTATTCAAGCAATTGTTCAATTGTGGTTACTTTTAAAACAACAAGCTAACAAACAATGGGTAAAAATACTATCAACACACTCAAAACTAGCCTGTTGGTGGGTTGTTTTATTGTCTGAAAAAAAACAACAACACAAAGTTAGTTTAAGACAAAAAAGCAAAAGCTGTTCAGCCAAAAGAACCACTGGACTGATACAATAGCTTCTGCTGTGCTGCACAGAATAAAAAGTTTTGTTTTAAAAGCTAGATGCCGTGGGGCTAGGCCTACTGCTTCGGTGTATTCATTATAATGAAGCTCTGATATCAAGCATAGCTATGAAAAATCACTCTAGAATTTATAGCCTTAGCAATCTAGATCCAAATTAACTTGGCTAGCCTAAGGCTATCCCGAATCTAACTTTGCCAACAACCTACTCTTTGGACTGATAAATAGGTGCTAAACCATACCAATATACTATTTACATGATTTTCTAGCAAACTGTGATCATAAAAATCCGATCAATGATTTAGTAGGTTATCTTACTACAGCCTGCGAGCAAGCGATGTTGTAAAACTGCTCGCCAAGGTTGTGACCAGTTGCAACCTTTCGCGAGCTGTCAATGACTCAAATTTTGGTTGCTTGGCGTTGCTTCGCGTTGCTTCACGTCCAGTCTAAACGTACCTTAACGGAGGTGTGAAGTTTGTTAACGGACTAGTGGTTAATGAAGCTGACGTTTTGCATTAACTTGCCCACCTATGAGCATGTATAATGAAAGATTTGATTTGATTCTCTTCATGATTTTATTCAGAGTTAAACCATTTAGATTTTTTAAAGTTTTTTAGAGTTTAATAAATTTCATGTCATGTAGGGCACCTTTTTGGTGCGCTTTGTGCCTGAAGATAATAGTTATAGAAGCCATTTATTGATACTACGACAGTGCACCTAATAACAGTTATATGTTCTAGTTTACTGTGCCTTGTGGTCTAAAAAATACTGTGTGATAATTTTAATTTGTATGTAAATGAGTTTGGCGTTTGTCTAAAGCTGACGTAATTCTGCGCTATTTTGCCTTGCGATAGTTTTTGTTCTCTTTTCAAGTAAACTTCAGAATAGAATTGCAGCTGTTGCTATAACTGTGGTTTACTAGAATGGTACAGAACAGCAGACTAGTTTGCTTGTATTTAATTGTATTTTTGGTGTTACTAATGCAAGTTATGTTTGTAGATCAGCATTAGTTTTTGTCGATTAAACCTTTAATTTAGGCAATGCTGTGATTTGTGATTAGTATCATTGCATATTGTAGTAATATCTTCGTTAAAATTAATTTTGATGGAATAAATTATTCTTTGTTTAGTGTTAAAAAAAAATTTTTTTTGCTTTAATTTGTGCTTACTTAATTTATAGCTTTGTTCTGTGATATAGTAGCTATACTTTCCTTACATTTTAATGTGACCAGTTTGGTGCAAGAAGATTTGACGCTGCAGCAATATGGATAGGGTTTTGCATCAAACATCTTTCAGGTCTGGTTCGGACTAAGATTAAAATTGGCCAAGTTAAACTTCTTTTGTCAACTGTTTGCCTCTAAAAATTTTTGGACTCCTCTGACTGCAAGTGTTTAATGCATAATTGGTACGTTTTTTGATATGTCTACTGCTAATTATGGTTTTGGACACTTTGCAGAATTTTGAACTTTTTTTGGTGGGAGTAATAATTATTTGTTTTACTGCAGGTCCTCCAATGTGTAGAAGGTTATTGGAACTGCAAGAGTGAAAAGCAGAAGCCATCAAGTTACGTTAATATTTGTTGTGTATTTCTACAACATGCTTCATGGTTATCACACCCTACTGAAAATTGATCATGGTTTGGGTTAAGTGCTGTTGACTAAACGTATGACATTTTCTCCTTTAGCGAAAAGCAGAAGTAAAGCCATCAAATTTCATTAATGTTTGTTCTATATTTCTTCAACATGCCTCATGGTCAACCCACCGTAATGAAATTGCTCATGGGTTGAGTTAAGTGCTGTGGGCTAAGCTTGTGACATTTTCTTTTTTTCCCCCTATGAAATCAACCAAGACGTTGGTGATTGTTAATGCTTCATAGAGTTGCTGCTTGACTTTTTCAGGAGCCAGGCACTACTCATTTCTAAGTTTTAAAATCGAATTGTTTGTGATGTATAAAAAAATATCTGCTTTGTAAGACGGATTTGATATTGAAGTCATTTTTAATCCTTTGGTTATTTTTTTCTTATTTTCATGTCTTCAAGGTTTAATGTACATTTATTAAATTTTCAAGCAAATTTATCTAGCATAGCTTTTATACCACACTATGAGTTATAACTTTTAGCAATTAAATTTTGTATTCAATTCAAAATTGCTGAGCTTACTCTTAAATTGTTTTGCTCCTACGTATTTCAAAGGTTGAATCAGCTCTAGTTCTGATCTGGCAAGCGCTAGATATAGCTTGCTTGTCAATGCTGATAATAATAATTGCGTTTAAAATGTAACTAGCTTTAGCTTTGTTAGTAGATTTACTAGTACTGCAACCGTGTGTTTGCATGCATCGCTGAACGTATGGAAATTGTTGCGACTATCTCGCATGAAATATGAAATTGAAAGTTTCTTTCCTTTTAAAAAATGTATGACAGCATAAACTTATTATTTTAATTTAGCCTTTGAGGATGTTGCCCCTGTTAGATTCCGTAATTTGAAGATTATTATTGTAGTCTTTATACGTCTGTTGTGTGTCACTGTGCATTGAGCTTATTTCGGTAAAGTTGTTTTGTTTCTACTTCAAGGGGAATATGAACTGTTTATCGTTTTTATAACTTGATACCTTGGTGTGTTGCAACCTATTTTTGCCATTTTTATTGTTAGCAATACTCTTATGATGAACTTTTCTACAGGTTTTGATTAAACCTATGGGACAGCTTTTGCTTTAAGTAAAACTCTTGTGATGAACTTTCCTACAAGTTTTGATTAAATCTCTGAGGTAGCTTTTGCTTTGCACTTATTTATGCATCAATGGTAATATGTGCTTGTCTATCCTGCACTAATATCTACGTGAAGCGACAACCAGATGAAGGGTCCCTCATTTCCTCCAAAGCATAACAATCGCAAGAGATGCCCGATATGTTACTTTCTGAAATATTAACTGCTTTACGCTTAGAATTTTGTACTTTTGCTTGCAACGAATTTAGTTTGAATCATTGAGTTTTTGAAAATATTAAATACAGTTGTATTACAGAAGTTGCAATATCTGTCTTATTGAGAGAATACAAAAGCTCCTCCTCGGAGTACAGTAAACTTATTGAATGTTCTAGTCGCACAATCAATTTCAGTGGTAATAATATTACTGCATTATAGGGTAACTGAAATTTTTTAGCTACCATAGTTCGCCCTATTTTCGTTTTATGTTTTATGAAAGTTCAATTAGCTAGACATCAGTGAGATTTTTCTCAATCTTCGGCTAATGCTAGAGTAAGCATTTCTCCGTGTAAGTTTAGGTTTAACCGCTGAGGGATTGAATCCCAAAACTTTTATTATCAAATTCTTGTGCGTTACTGTGATACAAAACTACCAGAGTGGTAGTAAAAAAAAGTGTTTAGTAGAAGCGTTTGTGTGAAAAAAGAAAAGATGAATACTGCAATAAGCATGTCAACAAAAATTTTAGTTATGAAATTAGAAGTTATAATGCACTTGAATCTGATTGATTACAAGGAGTTAACACAAACCGCTTGGGGGAGGAGTCAATACAATAATGATAAAAAGGGTGTAGTTTTTGCAGAAGGGATTAAATGCGGAAAAGATTGTAGTTGAATGTGATATTGCATCACTTAATTACCCATTATTCGTGCAGTCAAACCGTTTGACAATTCAAAAGGATAACCTATACCTGCATGCTACGCATCATGCACCGTCTATTGTGTTTCCAGGGGTGGACAGGATAAAGTTTATAAAAAAGTTGATATGGTAGAGAGGCGAAAGACGCTTAAAATTTGGCTTAAACGGACACGGGACATAGGTGGAGTCGAGGGCACAAGGCTCGAGGCCAAGGACACAAAAAATATCCGAGGCCAAAGACAGCCCTTTCGAGGACAGACCTTTTTTTAGGGCAAGGACACAGGCGCAAGTGTTCTCCAAAATAAAATAATAATAATAAGGTCTTCAAGAATACTATTTTTCTACGCTTTTTAAAAAAAAAGGTCTTCAAACATTTTTTTTAGGTGATCTCAAAAAAACAAAGTCAAAAAATCTCCGAAAAAAATTTTTTTCTACCTAAAACGGTCTACAAAATTTTAACGATTCCAAAAATACTGCTGTCTTCGAGCCGAGGACAGAACAATTTTCGAGGACTTGAAGCTTCGAGGCCAAGGACTTCAAAATGTGTCCTCGAGGACTCCACCTCTGTAAACGGAATGTAACAGTAGAACTGAAAAACAGTTGAAAGCTGAAAACAAAATGTACCCTGCAAAACCTTGCGATCAGATCTTTTCACCGAGTCAACCTCCGCAAAGAGGAATTCAAAAGAGGAAGAACCGGACCTTTGAAACCAGCCTCTAGAGCCCATACAGTGGCCTATAAGTTAATTTTTGTAATTTTTTTGTATTCACCAAGTTGCTTTGGCCAGAAGACAGCAAAGGAACCTTTTACTCTTCGAGGTAAGCTGCCACGTCTTGTCTACTTCACACTGTGGAGTCTCCACGCTGTTCTTTTTTATTGCTGAACGCTAAGCAAGGAATCGAACCCATATCTAGCATTTCAGTAACAGACGCTCGATCACTAATTGGTGCAAATATTTTTTTTCTTCATCCAACAAAACCTTCGCTGCCTAATAGACACCACAACACTCTTGATTGACCATACGTTATGTTTTTTTGTAAGGTCGAAAAAAAATCACGTTTAGATTATCAAAAAGACAATACTACTTCTCGTAATGCATAATCTGACCCAAATTTAACCGAAACAACAAAGAATTGTAATAAATCTGTGATTTCTGTCATCCAATTCAGCACAATATTATGGCCACCCACAGAATACGCTGTTAAGCCATTACGCTCGAAAGCGCCGTTTTGTATAGTGTAGACACCTTCGACGTACAAGCGTAAAAAATTTTGTAATTTTGTACGCACAGGCCCTTACAAAAAATCAAAATTTTGATAAAAAGTTATATCTTGAACTAAAACGCCGTTCTTTTATATAATGGTTGATTAGTTATGACTGAAAATTAATACTTTTACCTATTTGTAACGCATGACTGCTTAATGCTAAGACCAGATACAAGAAAAAAAACGAAAAGTGAAAAAGTGTGAAATAACCGCTAACAGAGAATTAATTGAGCAGTAAAGTATACGGGATAATACTATGCTCCAACCATTTCGTACCAAAACAGCGTTCAGGTTCAATGATCACAGCTTCAGTATACCACATTGACAATCCTTAAATGGAGTAATCTATCTAACCATAAAAAATCTATACGTCAATCTCTTTTATAGCGTGGAAACTGCACAAATTGTTCACAGAGTATCTAAAAAAATTTTAATAAACGTGCGTTTTGGAATTTGTGCTGTTTTTACCGCCACCAATTTTACAACCAGTTTAAATTATAAAAACAATATTGCTGAGAGATACGGGGCACCAAATGTATGCCTACATTTGCGGTACTTTTCCTTGCGTGTTTATGAACAAAGAATATTTAATTAAAATGGCTATTTATATAAAAAATCAAAAAAACATTGCAAAAATTAGTGCACACAAACGGCGCCCCATACAAGCGTTTCATTGCCGTGACGAGGCGTCGCAGCTGGAGTTACAATCAAAAACACAGAGACAATTACGGACTAAATTAGAATTAATTATTTCTTTTGTGTGTGATCGTTAGTTTACTATTCATGTAAATAAATTGCAAGCCGAGTATTTATTTACTGGTTGCTATGCTCTATGCTAAAAACTAAATGCTATTCTCGGATAAAGTTTGCAAACGAACTAATCAATTTAATGTTTTTCTTCATTTACTCAGCATTACGATTATATCTATAAGTTTATGATGAGACGAGGTTATCTAAACATTTGTAACTATTGTAATACTACATCCATAAGTTGATTGATTTTTGTAATAAAGTCTACATGTTATGTTGACAATTTGTTTCCTATAGCAAGGGCGTTCACTTGTACGTAATTTGCACACTAGGATTTCATTCTCAATCTAGTAGTTCCACCCACGCTTAAATTTTGTTTTGTTACTGCTCTTGCTATATATTCAACAAAAACTCAGCTAGTAAATACCGCCACTTATGTGTACATGTGTACGTATCGCAAAAAAAAAAGTGTGGGGCACAGAACCAAAACGAGGGTATTCTAAAATTGAGAAGGTTTCGCTCATCAAAATTAATTTTTGTGGTTGCTAATACAGTGCAAAAACTTTAATTTGAATTTTTTTTGGGGGTACAAAAATGCATGTTGTACACAAGCGTCACTAACTTTTACAATGACGTTTATTTATGTAAGAACGAGGCACGTCCCTGCCGCCACTGATTTATGTAACGACCACCTCAACTAGCCTCTGCAGCGGGTGTGAAAATCTTGCCTTAACTTGGTAGAAAATGTCCGAAAATAGCAAAATGTGGGACTAAACCGGCGTAATAATGACTTCAAAAAATAATTGTGAGTGTGTAACCGTTAGAAAAAGTTTCCAGTTTTTAATGTAATTCTACATTTCGGAGTGGCTGAAAGAATTTGAACGACCTCTTCCCTTTGGGGTTTGGCCTAGTCATTACAGAGAGAGAGAGAGTTTATTTTTTTGAACTAAAACACAAATCAGAATTTACGGATAAAGCTAAGACAAAAAAATACAAAATATTACAAACGGATTGCTGCATTTAGTTTATACAGGAGTTGCAAAAGACCATGTAGCAATCGTAGCTCCCCGGTCGCCAGAGTCTGCGACTCCTCTACATCCAAGCCCAAGGTGACAAAATTTAATTCAAATGTCATTTCAATTTAACGATAGGAAAAAGGAAACTTTTTACAAAAATTACTAATACCAAGGTTAGAAACCGAGCTCTCAAATTATTTAGCATTGCTCTTTAGCATCAAAAAAGTCACTAACTATACATATAGTATCACGTACTCTATTATTCATAAAAAAATGAAGAAAGAAATCAAAATGTGTACAACAGTCCGGAAGATGTTTTGCGTGCTTCAGGCCTAAAGGCTACCAGCGAGAAAGCTTAGAAAAGAGCCACCACGCTCTTTCTCCCCTAAGCTTCCCAGCTGGTAGGTAGCCTTTAGGCCAGAAGCACGCAAAACGATTATACTTGAAAACTATGGCCTGCAAACGTCAAAACATCACAATTCAATTATTAGTCCGTAAGATGTTACTTGAGTCACAATATTTTTGTGCTGTAATTGTTACAAAAAATATGTGTATTTTTAAGTTTGAACGTGATTGTAGATAAAATATTGAGCCTTATTTGTCATTGTGCGATGCACATTTAAAAAATAAAGGTTTAGACTGACCCAACACAAAAGGCACTGCTCTAACAGTTTTTCGTTCAATGGTGAATTCTTAAACGGAGATCTGCCATGACCCGAAAACCAGGACTGTTTTGTGTTTCTCGCCCGGCAGCGATGCAACGTTTTACAACTAAACTTCAAAGTAACGTGTAGGAGAGCTACGCAAAACTTCCCCAATCTCTCTCTTTTTTTAGACAAGCTGTACACTTGAATTAATGATTTTTTGATAAAGGTTTATTTTAATAATGAATGAATAAAAATGCAGGATGCGAAATCGTCTTCAAATCAATCTGAAAGCTATTTCAGAGCCTTTCTTCAAAGTCATATGACTGTTCCCCACAGTCAATAATCAAGATCCTAAAGAAGGATATCGTAAAACGCAATGGTCACCTCAATTCTTGCTAGTCATTGCTTTCTTCCAAAGCTCCAAGCATGATTAAATAAGTCACAGAGCAGCGATAGCACGTGGTAGATTGCCTTCTTTTAGCACCCAAGAACCGGAAATTAAAAAACAAAAGTTGCCGGCTGGTGCTGGCAACCAAGTCGTCTAAAAAAAACGAATATTGCAGAAGACCTTCTAACACAAAGATAACGAGTCTTAAACAACGGTCCTAGAAGATGCACTAATTAACAGCTTATTTTTAACAAAATCTAATTACACGGTAATTTGACTTAAGCGCTGATTAGACAATGACAAACAATTTTTTCTACATAAGTCATAGGATTGCAAAAAACTAATAATCAATCAAACAAAAATGCACAAAGACGATGACGCTTATTTTGTACTTCGAAATTATTTCAGACAAACACAAACATTTGTTGAAAATGAAATGCAGCAGGAAGCTGCGAAGGACCTTTTTGTCATCGAGTCGAGCAGCCATCTAATAATTTTAAATTAACTGCTGAGGTTTGCAGTTTTGAATCAATTTAGCGTAAAACCTCTATTTCAACCTTTTTTTAGTGGCGTTTTATTAGAGGTGGCGTTTAATTAGAGGTGGTGCTCTGTTTTTTAACTCTTTTTTCAGTGGCGTTCTATTGGAGGTGACGCTCAATTAGAGGTGCAATCGCATGACCAATGCGTGTTTGGTGCATGATCAATACCTTTGATTACGAATTGGAATAATAAATGCAGCAAATCTTTAATTGCTAATTAGCATAATGAACGTCGAGGTGGCGGCAAATAGAGGTTTTGTTCGATTAGAGGGTGGCGCTCTATTTTTCAACCCCTTTTTGGTGGCGTTCTATAGTGGCGTTCAAACAGAAGTGGCATTCAGATAGAGGTGTTACGGTAGTTAAAACTTATTAGATTTGAAATATCAATCGCTATGATTTATTTTGATTAATAACTCCTTTGTGGTGCTTAAAATTTTCATTTATATTTTGAGAGAAAGCTTTTTTTGCACTTTTTCTGGAATCGATTAAAGTGCTATTATTTTATGTCTTGTGGTACCGAGTTCCACATCTTGACTACCTGATATTTAAAACTTTTTTGTAATTTTTGAGATTTGTATCTGGGTAGGTAAAGGTTTAATTCGGATGATGCTAAACGAGTACTTCGTGTGTGTATCGCTTTTACCGCGGCAAAGAATGTGGAAAGACTCATGGGTAATTTTTTACGCGTGTGCTTATGCATTAGCTTAGCAACTTCGTACCGATACAAATCATTCAGCTTTAGAATTCGTAGTTTCAAATAGGAAGGTGTAACATGATAACGCTATTGGGCCCCAGAAATTTGTTTAACGGCCTTATTTTATAGCGTTGCTAATCTTTTTAAGTGTTTGTCAAAGGCATTTTCGCAAACCGTGATTTCGTAGAGCAAATGAGGGTGAATCATTAAGTGGTGTAAGTTACGTAGTGCTGATTTAGGTAAAATATGACGAGGTTTGCATAGGACTCCTAGTGATCTAGATATTTTCGTGGCAAGTGCATTAATGTGTTCTTCGAAGTTCAATTTATTATCAATAGTAATACCAAGATATTTTATTGTGTCATCAATCACTATCACTTACTCAGTCATTGAAATTTATTGAAATATTTGATATGAGATGATTCTTTTTAGGGGGTATTATAAAGCAATGAGATTTTTGGGGGTTTACTGTTATTTTTTGGGTGCAGTCCATTTATGAACAGCAGTTAGCTTTAGATTCATTTTTTCACTCAACATAGAATAGGTAACCGCGTTCATGCTTAAGCAAGTATCGCGGGCGAATAATCTTCGGTTTGAGCTTAGAACATTAAGGATATCATTAATATAAATTAGAAATAAGAGAGGACCTAGCTTACTTTCTTGTGGCACACCGAATCGGTTTATTAACGTATCATATGACAAGTTGTGACGAGAAACTAATTAAAAGCGATCTGATAAAAACGATTTAAGAAGTTTGTTTGCGATTCCACAAATTCCGTAGTGCCCCAGTTTATAAAGAAGGATTTAATGCGAGACGGTATCAAATGCTTTTTTGAAGTCCAATGGTATTAAACTGGTGTATTCATTGTTGTTTATAAGTTCATTGGCTGTCGTCAATATATCTAGTGGGCTATGGCAAGAAAGGTTGACTTACTAGCTTGAAATCCGAACTGTGTTTTAGCAAGGATTAAATGTTTATCAAAAAAAGAAGATAATCATTTGTGAATTAATTTCTCAATTATTTTGGAGGAACAAGTTAAGATAGAAATTGGTCGATAATTAGTCAAATTATTGAGTTTTCTGGTTTTCTACAATAGAATAATTTTGGCTTTTTTACAACTCTGCGGGAATATTCCTAGTCTAAAAGCATTGTCTATATAGTAACAAAACTGGAGGTAAAGTATGCGATGCTAAACGTAAGTAATGCCATGATAGGTAGTCATGCCCTACTGCTTTGCATAAATTTAAAGAGTTCATTAAATTTTTTACTTCATTCACCCTTATGGCTCCATAAATATTGACAATCTTGTTCTATTGCAGAGACATAGCTTGTACGTTTCAGGATTGTCAAATTTAGCAGTTTTTTAAATATGGACTAGATTTTCCCAATGTTAGAAAATTAGAAACAAAAAAGATTAGATTGAATTTGGTCTTCAGCCACGGGGTGAGTGTAAATTTTTTCCACATCTATAGCTATCACCTGCTTTGCCCCACAAAGTCCTACCTCAGACCTCCATGTGGTGTCGGGTGGAAACAGTTAAAATACTGGCAAGTTGAGGCAATGGCAACCGGCCAATAAAAGTTGCGTGGTTAAGAAGTGCAGGAATTAGCAAACAGGCAACAACGAAAGTGAAGGCCTGTTACTGCAAAGTCCTTCCTTCTGACTTTCCAACCCTTGACTCAAAGGCTAACAGGAGGCTGCGGGCTTATATGGAAACCAATGATGCTGGGCCAATATTGTGACGGAATGTCAAAGCGAGTATAGGATACACCGGATAAAACGTGCTGCCGTGTCGCGTCCACAAAATAGAAACGATGCTGGTCTTAGTCTAGCCAATATAGGACTTTGTGTTCATCAGCTTGCGAAAACTACCGTGCAGCTGTAGTTCCAGATGGAACCTGGGTGGGGGTCTGCAGCTGTATTGGGAGGGGGGCTCCGTCAAGGCTAGTGCTCCGAAAATAAGTCCATCATTTGCAGTGTTGGTACGTCGCCATCGGTAGAAATGGCTGTTCGTAGCCTTCTGCTTGTCTGAATAATCTGGTTTTTGGGACTTTTCCCAGTTTAAAGAAAACCAACCCTACAATGATGACGAATGTAAATAGACAAAAAAAGTAACACGGATCACATCCCTATATTCAGAAGTGGCTCAGTCACTAACAAGAATCAATTACAATTTATTAAGAACAATGTTCTAAGAAAATTAATAATAAGCTATGGACAGTATACAGAGTCTTGTAGGCACAATCAAACCTTTGATTAACAGACTAAGACATACTGTTTCGGAATCGACATTCGTTTTTTATTCCTCGTCAGTATAGCTAGGACTACAGGTATGAACATGTGCGTAAAAAGGCAAAGAATCGCAAATTAACAAAATCATGACATAACTTTTTCCTTCCCAAAAATATAAAGAAACCATAATATTACAAGAGATAATTCTAATAGTTCAATGATAATTTTCTCATTATTAACTTTCTCATTATTTAATATTAGCTTATTATTAATTTTCTCAGTACAATGTTCTTAATAAATTGTCATTGTTGAGTCACTGTACATACTACTGCGAGTCACTGGTTTTAGTTTAGAGCCGTCTCAGCCCTGTTGGAGACGTAGCCAATTTAAGCGAGCTACGAGGAGAGCAGAGGGTATTGATAGCGTTTCATTTCTAAAGATTGTTAGCCTAGTTTAGCTCTAGTCTGAATTTTGGCACTAGTTTTGAGCCTTTTAGCCTACTGGAGACGTAGCCATTTAAGGCGAGCTGTGAGGAGAGTAGAGAGTTAGCTAGCTAATTGTTCTTTTGAAAGATGTAAGGTAAGATTATTTTATACTTTAGCCGGTAAAGATTTGATTTATAGCAATAGTTTCATTCGGTAAAAATTTAATTAATAGGTTTAGTTTCATTGGGTAAAGATTTTTCAGTTAAGGTTTACTTATTTTGTTAGCTTGGCTATCGTTCTTCTGCGATATGTAAGGTAAGATTTGTACTTTAGTCAGTAAAGATTTGATTTATAGCAATAGTTTCATTCGGTAAAGATTTAGTAAATAGCTCTAGTTTTAGTGGGTAAGGATTTTTCAACTAAGATTTACCTATTTTGACTAAAATTAACTGAATGATTGGTAAAGATTTATGTATTATAAACGTAATCGGTAGGGATTTATTCACTGATTGATAAATTGGTAAAGATGCTTGTTTTGAAAATTTTTATCCCTAGAGATATTTGTCCTTTTGGCCTTGCTAGCCTTACTGATGAGCCCTGAGATTGGGCGAAACAACTGTCTAAGGCATGCTATTAGAAATCATTTTGAATTGAACTATTAGAATTATCTCTTGTAATATTATGGTTTCTTTATATTTTTGGGAAGGAAAAAGTTGTGTCATTATTTGGTTAATTTGCGATTCTTTGCCTTTCTACGCTCATGTTCATACCTGTAGTCCTAGCTATACTGACGAGGAATAAAAGACGAATGTCGATTCCGAAACAGTATGTCTTAGTCTGTTAATCAAAGGTTTGATTGTGCCTACAAGACTCTGTATACTGTCCATAGCTTATTAAGAATCAATGAGTTTTTGAGTGACAATGCCAACAAAGATGAAACTCGGCCATCTGCGCCTTCTAGCCCAGATGCTGACAAAACATCAAATCTGAGCCCTCAAGTTGAAAAGGTTTTCTTTGCTAAAGGAATCCGTCTCCGAAGCTGAGGGTACAGCAAAAGTGACATGGTCAGTTTTGAAACCAAATATCACCTCAACTTTTCCTGTGGACCTCAGAATCTAAGCAATTCCTCGGATATTGCTTACACGTCTGAGGTGAAGTGGATAAAAACTACGAAAAAAAAAAAAAACGGAAGAGAAGAAAAAAGAAGCGAGTGATGAAGGGTTTGGCTGCTATGGCACTGGCCGACCATGATCATAAGTCTTCTGATCACCTTTTTGGTCAAACCAAATCTTTGGATTCTCTATTCCCCGCAGTCTACAACAAACCTCCCTCAGAAACGTGGACGACATGAAGTCGCTCATGATATACAAGGAGGCAAAGTCAAGAAAACGATGGCTGGCGCAATCAACCCAACTAGCTATGCTGGGGCTGTGAAGGCTAGCAAGGAAAAATTAACTCTAACGAGAAAATAGTCTGAAGGGGATGGTGGTATGGACAGCATGGATCTTCGTGAGGTACAAAGTGCCATCACCAAAATGATTCTTCGTGCCGATCCGGGTTTTTTTGTCCGTATCGAACGCACTTTTATCTTTGAAGATAAAGTACTGATAATCTGTAAGGATGAAAAAACCTTGGAGTGGGCAAAACATGTGGTTGAGGCAATTGTACCGTCCTTGGTAAGTCATCGAGGTTACGATGCAAAAGACCCGAAAGATTAGCCTCCAGCAAAAACTTTCGGAATCTGGTTACCAGAGGATGAAGGCTTAAGCATTGCTATTACCATTAAGCTGGTTTTCCGTTGCAATGCAAAAATCAGTCGCAAGGATTTAGAAATAAAGCATACTGCGAAGGGAGATGGAGGGGTGCTACATGTAGTATCCGCTCGGGAACTTTCGCTAACCGCGCTTAAAGAACTGCAGTACAATCCCTATGCCGGTTATCGGAGGGTGCAGTTTCAAAAAAAAAAGCTGCCAAGCAGTATCAGAAACCGGAGGCATCATTGCGATCGCTAAAGTATGATGATACTTGTGAGGCAATAATGGATGCAGCTGAGCCTGGCACTTCGGCAGGAACAGAGAAGCCGACATCTTCTAGTTCATAGAGGTCAACGCTTTTCTCTGCAATAGGAAGTAGCCTAATCAGTTGTTCTATGAATAAAGTGCTCTGCTTGAGTACATCTATCATACAATAGATAAGTATGGCTCAGGATTACAGCCGACAACTCGATAAATCAAATAAAGCTGCTACAGCACCAAAGTTATCCTTTCATAATTCAGAGTGCTGGCAAATTAATCAACAAAAATGTAAAGCTGCTAGCTATAACATGTGTGAAGTAATAAAAAAGTACGTTTAGGGTTAGTTTTAGCTCAAGAACCATGGACATATGCCACTAAAATCAGAAGTAAGCTAGTAGGCTGGAACCTCTTTCAAGGTATTGAAAAGGGCAATCGTTCTCGGGGGAGATTTTTGCTACTTTTGTTCTCACTTGTTCTCTAATCCCAATGTTTTCAGATGAGGATACTGTGGCAGTTAGAGTCAAGAATGTGTGCCGAAAGTGAGACAGTTTTGTTTTCGTATCGGTATACATGACAGCCAAAGAACCAGCTCCGCCCAATTTATTGAGGAATGTGTTAGTCTTCACAGAAAATAAACAAATCCCTACTGTTGTAGGAACCTATGCAAATGCACATCACACTATATGGGTATCCTCCGATATAAACTTTAGAGGAGAGGATCTGCTAGCATATTGTGTTAGTGCAGACCTGAAATTCTGTAATGTAGGTAATAAACCAACATTCAGAACTAAAACGCGTGAAGAGGTTCAAGACTTAACTTTAGTGAACCGGTGTGCTTGGGACCGAGTAATTGGCTGGCATGTTAGCAACGTGCCATCATTCTCGGATCACATGTATATTAGGTTCCAGGTTAAAACCAGAATTCAAAACCAGGCTAAAATGTTTCAAAATGTTCGTCGCACGAGCTGGAACAAGTATGTAGACGAACTCAAACAAAAATTAAATGAAAGACTTTATCACCACTACTTTCCTCAAAAGAAGACATTGATGTGCTGGCAAACAAGATTTTGCAAATAAAAATATGACATTTTTGTCGATTGATGGTCAATTTGTTTGATCTAGACCATTTATTTACACAGTAGGCTTGAGAGTTTAAATCACTTTGTAGGGTCAAGAGATTTGAATTCTTCAACACAAGGCAGGTGCCATCAGCAAAAAGTGTTGTAGAACCCAGGACAGCATTTGGTAAATTGTTTATATAAAGCACGAAAAGTAAAGAACCAAGAGTTGAACCTTGAGGTACGCCGAAGCTACTATGCTGCAGATCTGAATTGACACCCTTTATTGAAACAAATTGTTTTCTTTCTAGGAACGATTTTATTAGTTGATGACTTGAACCACGAATACCAAAGTGCTGTAGTTTAGCGAGAAGAATTTGGTGACAGACTGTGTTAAATGCTTTAGCTAAATCAAGAAACAGTATTCCTGTACAATTGCTTGCATTGATATTGTCATAAGTGGCAGTTAAAAGTTCTAATATTGTATGAATGGTAAAAATATTTTTTGAAAGCCATATTGTTATGGGACCCGGACACTATTTTTGATAAGAAAGAAAAAACACGTTTATATATCATTTTTTCAATTACTTTCGATATGCAACTCAGAATTGAGATGGGCCTAAAGTTGCTTGGATTATCTTTTTTCCCTTTTTTATAAATGGGAATAACTTTAGCAATTTTGCAGTTATCTGGAAAAATTCCATTCAAAAAAGCATACTTAATTAAAAAACTTTGGTAAAGAGCAATGATAGGTGCAGCAACTTTCAGAACATAAGCAGGAACGTTGTCATAACCTACAGCTTTGCTCGCGTTTAGAGAACCAATCAATGCAGGTAATAATATCATTAACTGTTGGAGGTTCAAAAAATAGAATTTGGAACACAATGCCCTAAATATATCAAATAGTCTAGCAGTGTTGGTCACTGGCGCTGATATGCTTTGGATCAGAGGTATGGCTGAGAAAGCAATGAATATTGCTGCAATCTGGGGTTTGGAACAAGAGCTACAGTTTTGCAGCAAGAAAGTCAAAATCGTGCAGTTCACTTACAAACGGAATTCAGATTTTGGTTCCTTGTTAATAAATGGTTCAAAACTTGAACTTTCCAAGGAAGCAAAGCTGTTAGATGTTACTCTGAGCAGCGAGCAAAATCGGAAACCACATATTACCCGAAATACCCGCAAAGCAACTACAACACTAATGCAATGTAGACAAATTGTGGGTAAAACGTGGGGAATAATAATGTCGCACCAATCACGTCGTATGCATGTGTGTTCTGGGCTGGCGGTCTCAGCAAAAAGTATCTTGTGAGGAAACTCAGAAAGGTTCAGAGACTTGCTTGCCTAATGATTTTATCAGCTTTTACTGGCACCCGTACTGGTGCTCCGGCAATATTGCTCAACATAATTCCAATAGAGGAATTCTTATTGGCTGAGGCAGTGCGAGGGTTATACAAAATAACTGTTAGTGGGCTTTGGCATGTCAGACCTGTTGGTTCCTTTGCGAAAACGAAAAGTCATGTTGATGTTTGTAATAAGGCTAGAAGATTCTTACCTTTGCTTCAAATGTCAGCTGACCGAATAAAGAAAACTAAGATTTTCGAGAGAAATTTCGAATGTCAAATTATGGATAAAAACAATGCTATCAGATCTGAAAGCGTTCTAAATCAGAACACTGTCAAGGTTTACACTGATGGCTCGAAACTAGATGGGAGAGTAGGTGCGGGTTTTTCGCAGAAAACCCAAACAACTTCCCAAAACAAGCATTTTTCCACCTTGGAATACACAGCACTGTGTTCCAGGCAGAAGTCTTAGCTATTTCAGAAATGGCAAAGAACCTGCTTTTGGAAAAAATGCACAATCAAAGTATGGTTGTTAGTCAAGCAGCTATCAAAGCACTCATAAAGTGCACTGTAACATCAATCATAGTGCTCAACTGCATTAGAAACCTAAATCAGTTAGGTAAACAAAACCATGTCAGTATAACCTGGATTCCTGGACATGCAAGGATACATGGTAACGAAGTGGCAGAAGTGGCAACCTTTTATTACTGTCCCGTATACCAGTTGTGTTAGCACGGTAAAGGACTGGTCCACAGATGGATGGAAATCTATACAGAATAAACGGAAAGATTGCTTGAGGATGAATGAGTCTGTAGGTTGGACGTCTTCACGACTAACAATACGTCTCCTTAACCTTAAGAGACCTCATTTAAATAGAGTAGTGCAAGTTTTGACTGGGCACTGCAATCTACAGCGGCACACGAAAACAACAGATGGTGCTGAGCCTTCTCTATGTTCAAAACGTAGCCTAAAGGATGAAACACCAAATCATCATGTACGCAATTGCAAGCTTTACCAAGATATTTGTGTTAAATACTTTGGAATCACCAAAACCACTGCTTACAATGTGGTAACGAAATGTAACGTTAACAAACTGGCCACGTACTTAAAGGAAGCTGGAAGGCTTTTTGAGTTTGACCAGTAACCAAACAAAACTACGGCAATTTAGCAACTGCAGTTGCATTGGGCCCAAATGAGGCCTACGCAATGTATACGTGGACTATACCTAAATGTAGCAGATCCGCTTGCATCGCTGCCCTTTAATTATAACAATAATACCACGTTCTTCTTATAGAATTTACTAAAATATTTCTAGTAGCCACCTCCTGCAAGCGTTGCAAACGTATCAATTTTTTTTGTCTGAAAAATGGTTAAAACCAAAGATGATTCTCCGAATTATCTTCTGAATTTTCTCACCGCCTGAATGTAGAAGACTTCCTGCAGTATAAAACCAAATGCTGTCTTTTGTAAATCATTGTCATTTTGAATCTCGGGGTTGTAAAGCTTTTTATATTTGCTGATGTAAAACGATAGAAAATGCCAAGTTTGGAGTCACAAACGGCCAGTAAGTGAAATTCGATATGTTTGCTGTAATAACAGCTTAATTCTTAAATAGTAGTGCAAGCGTTAATGTGTTTCTTGGAAAGAAAATTAAGTAAAATAGGTAGTACTATCTGCTAACGTTAAAGCAACGACATTGGTTAAAGTAAAACAACAGATTACCGTAACGCAAGATTTGTAAGGGTCAAATTTATGATATTAGTTATTAGTGTTCTTGTTACGTCTTGTACATTTTCTAACTGTTATTCGTAAGTTATCAACTCGCTTATACTGTGATTGAAAGCCTTTGAAACCATCTGTAGCATAACTTTGTCTAAAGAAATTACGTAGAATCTGTTTATTGCGAGATTACCTTATGTCAGTGTAATTGTTTGTTGGTATTAACCCTATTCGGCCCAGGGGGGGATCGATTAGCTCCCTCCCTTCACTTATTTTGAAATTTTGTTATGAAGCAGTTAAGCCACAATAATCAAATTTCTTGATTTTTCCTAAAATTTACTGCTTCAACTTTCATTTGTAAAACCATTGTCGTATGACAAGTAGATTCGGAGTTATTAAACGTTTCTCAAGGTCGACCCTGCGTTTCTGGCAAAATTTTCGAAAAATTAATTTAATCCTGTTAGTCCCAATTGTTCTGTCGTAATTAATAATTTTACGCTTTTTCGAACGTAAATCCAGTGACCACTTGAACGGCTTTTGTTTCTATCGATGTTCTAAAAGAGCTGTGACAATAGATTTTTATTTACTAGTTTGCCTGAGGCATTATAATTTTCATTATGATTTATAAAGCTCACAGCTGAATTTCTGTGATAATTTTGTATAGTTTTACCAAATTTCATACTAAGCTTTACTTTTAGCGTTTCGCTAATAAGTAAGAATTGCGATTTAGCAAAATAAACGTATTTATTGATAAAAGAATTAGAGGCCAACATAAGCGCAAATCCTTTTGTTTTTTGCCTGTATTTTATTTTCACATTGCTGATATATGAGTAGTACAGTAGTCAAAAGTGTCCATAAGTTATCAAGTGTGTGGCATGTAGCATGAATTTCGGTAGTCTTTATGTTGGAAATTTGTTTTTGGTCACTAAAAAAAAGAAAAATGACGCAAATTTTAAATAAATTTTTAGTTTCTGCTAAGTGGCAGTATCAGTAGAAAGATGTTCATTTCATTTTTCACAAAAACATACGCATAATTTTGACTGCCTAAAGTTTTTTCATGAAGTTCAAGTGATAGCATCCAAAACAGAAATTTGCCCGAGTGTCTTTGCGCGTGATGTAGCAGCACACTGATGACTTCATTGTGCGCATACGCTTTGTTTTCACCAAATTGCAACATTTCATACGAGAATGCCTTTGCGATATTCAATAACATTGCAAGAAGTAGAGAGTTTTTGATAACACTTGTTTCGGAATCATTATTTTCAATTTTTACCTTTTTTGTTATTCAAGGTTATTATTACTAAAATCTTTGCGTAAAAAATGCTTTTCGAAGCAATACCCAATAACTAGTGTAAAATGGTATCAATTTTTTATAAAATTCCCATCAAACTAAACAATAATTATTGAGTATGTACAATGTACGTTGTAAAATGTGCTATTTCATGTGGTATATTCTACTTGCTTCCGCATTTATTTTTGTATTAGATGCTACTACAGGCCTACAGCATGGCATATACTGTTGCAGATATTACTGAGTTTCACATTAATTTTTCATTTGTGGTCTATAATGATAGGTGGCAACCGTGGCATGCGGAATTTGAAAAATTTATGTTGTTTCGTTACTTTTCAATTTTCGGTTTTATGTGTGTATATTCACAACCAACAAAAAATATGTTTGTAGATACAAAATAGAAAAACGGAAAGCAAATTCTCTACTAGTAGACTTTGCATGTAACAATCCGATTAGCTGACCGTTTAGTAAATAAATTTATTCTGATTTTTTTTGTGATTATAAATAAGATATCTAAATTCACTGATGTCGTTAGCAAATTTTTATAATGTTTCTAATTTGCTGCAACTGTCTAACGGCTTTATCGCATACAAACAATATTGTTGGTTCTGGATGTAAGGACCAGGGGCGTATTTAGTGGGGACATGGTGCCATGGCCACCCCCTTTGGGTCGTCAGTATAGTATAATTAGCATAGAATAATATGCAAAATTGCGGCATGCTCCCCTATTTGTTATTTAGGCAGTAAGTTTGAGCACAAAAACGGACAAAATCTGACTAATAACCTTTTTTTTCTATCTTCACCTAATTTTGGGCAGGAAAACAGACTGATTCTGAGTGGAGTAATTTTTCTTTCGGTCTTCATTATTCTCAAATTTCCTGGCACCCCCACCCCCCTTTTTGAAAATTCTGTGTACGCTAGTGGTGAGGACAATAGGAGTAGAATAGCTTTGAAGATTTTGATCAAAGATGAGAACTGACAAATAAATTTCTAGCCTTGGGATTATACTATCTTTTTTAATGTTTTTTCTAAACTTATTCAGCACTAATCCCAGTAACAACCAAAGTTTGCAACAATTTGTTATAAGCCATCTCTGAAATAAAATCTGAAAGATTATCAAGACAAAATTGTTACGTTTGAGAATTAGACATTCTTTGTAGAATGATACGAATAGTGATAAAAACAATGGTATTTCGATCAGTACAACCATTAATTGTAATTACAATGTAGGAAACAATTGTAATTTTTGCTTTTTAGTTCTGAAATCATTTATGATAATACACTAGAAGGTGAGCCATTTGGGTACTATATAAGATTTTCGAAAATCTTATGACGAGCAATGATCAAATTAATTTAGGTTTTCTTATATAAACGTCATAAAAACTGCAGAATTTTTGAATTTTTGAGAAAAACTTATTCTCCAATATTAGACAACGTAATCTTTCACAACGTAAGCAATAAAAAAAAATTATTCGGACGCTAAAACCTATTACAGTACTCCAAATTATCCAAACTATTATTCTAAAAATTAACCAAGAATCCGACTACCAAGTTAGATCAATTTCTTTTTTTTCTTATAATTCAAAAGTCCGCGAAAAATCGTACAAAAAATAGTTTCAAAAAATCAACATTTACTACACTCCGTGCGACACATTTTAAAAGTTTTGTTTGTAAGTTCGAAGTAATTGCATTTTTATTTACCAAGTTGTATAGAGGCAGCGAAAAAATTGTACTTTTTTTAGAAAAGGCTGTCGTTTGACCACCTGTCTACCACACGCGGTGAAAGCTTCACACTGCCCTCTTTAATGCTAACATTTAGCCGGGAAGCTGAATGTAAATACAAACTTTTTTCAAATTTTGGTTTGACCAGAGCGGTAATCGAACCCAAATCTACTGTATCAGCAGCAGACGCTTATCAACTCGACTAATGATAAAAATGTTGTTATAAAAAAATTTTATAACAGTGTTGTTTTGTACAGAATGCTATGCTGCACTTTTGATTAGGTTTAGCATTGCCAGATATACCATTATGAGAATGAAACCCATAGTACAAGTTTTCCAAGTGAAAACTCTTACTATATTATATTAGACTGCGAATCATCAGCTTACCAAAAATTACATCAAAATTCAACCAATTTTATTGACGTTTGTTACAGCTATGTTATTTACATTTACACACAAAATGTAAATGAGAAAAATCAGTGGTTTGATGCTTGTTCTTTTATAAACTTTTGTACAAAAAATACCATATTTTGTAGTGTTTAGCAAAAGGAACTACAAGAGTAACAAATATTCAGCTTGTAATTAATCCAGCAACAAACTAATGTTTTAGATATTTTAGCACAATAGCAACGATCTTTTAATTTAATCCGTAATTATCTCGGAGTTACTGAATAAAACTCCAGCTGCGATGCCGCGTCACGGCAATCAAACGCTTATTAACATTGTGCAGATAAAAAGCGAACCGATCGCTTCTGATAGTCCTTGACTTATGTTCAAATTAATTGAAGATCAAGGTTGCAAACATAATGACAAAAAGTTTGGACTTTTTGTCAGAAAATTGAGCTTCTCGAGAAGCAAAAACGGATTTTTTATCTTTCGTAGTTCGGGAGTTATTAACGTTTTAATTTCTTGTGTTGAATCGATCCTCCCTGGGCCAATAATCAAAAAATTTTGCCTGGTCCGAATAGGGTTAATGTCGCAGTAGCGTAATGGCGTTTATTAATGCCTGATCGATTGTTTGCTTGTTGTGTAAGTTTAATTTAGAAAACCTGTTGCGGTATCGAGATCAAATTTGGTTTATTTGGGACTTCGCGCGGTAGTACCTTTATTTTTGCTCGGCCATTTTGATAGATAAGCAGCGAAATTTATTAACTTGGTTATAACTAAAAAACAGTTAAACATAGAAAGATGAATTTTGGATATAATATGACAATAATTAAAAAAATCATGTATGGCAATTTGAGGAATCTAGGTGTCACGTATAATAATTTTGAATGCCTGAGATATAATTATTTGCTGTGTTTTTACGTGTACGTGACTGTTTCTTTGTTTTGCTGCCTTTTTGATTTGGAATATTCGAGATGATTCCTTTCTAGTATATTCAACTGTCGTCTATTAGTCACCGGAATAATTAGTTGTTTACATGTCTTAATTGCTATATTTAGACTTGAAGTTTGTGATGTCATAATTATGTGAAATTTGTTTATTGTAAGCTGGTGTATTTTTTTCTATTGTGACATATCATGGATTTTTTTGGAATATTCAATAGCTTTTGCCGTAATATAAATAGGCAGGTCGTATTGCATTCATTATTCTAATATACTAAGAGTGGGTGATTTTAGGTATTAGTTTCGTAGGCAGTTAAGCCGAGTTTGTGTATGTGGGGTTGGCTCGTATAGCCGTTTAGTGAGAAGTGTTAGTGGAGCGATTTTGCTCAGTGAGAGGGGTTTTGTGTTTTAATCTTAAATAGAAGTGTTAATTTAAGATTGATGTGCTGCTTTCTGAGATTCAAGAAGCTAAAGGAACTATCAACTGCCATTTTGGATTCGTCAATTGACATCTTAGTTGTTCTCTAGTTTCTGTCGACGTGGACGATTCTAGAGATTAAAGGTTGTACCCTAGCCAAGTATCAACGATCACGACACTAGATCATGTGATCGTGATTTAGGAACTCTATATTTGAGAAAAAATTGTAATTTTTGTCTCGAAAATTTATTAATTTGCTTATAGCTATAAATTTGCTGAACGTGGAACGCTGAAATTTGAACACAACGTGGGTGCAGTTAGAGACTGTATGCACACCAAGTTTGGGGGCGCCCTGTTACATGATCGCGATTTCAGAGGCCGAAAATTGGCAAAAAGTGGACAATTTTAAACCGGCATATCTCCATAATTACCGACATTAATGAAAAAAAGGTTTGTGTTTTTTGAACATACTGCTTACGACCTTTATCATGGTCGTATTTGTTTATTTCGTATTGGATAAAATTTTTCCTTATTTTTTTCTTTTTTCTTCTATCATTATCTACTTTTAAACCGCAAAAGGCACATGAATCATACTGTCAGCTATTATACAGTAGATATTCTACGTACTGGTGCCCGCCTGAAATCGGGGGTGCCACAATGGGTGGTCCCCCAAACTGGCCCTCCAAAGCTAGACCAATAAAGTTTTTAAAGTAAGTAAATATATGGAAAAAATGAAATTTGAAAAAATTTGGGGGTACCAAAATGATGGGGTCCCTCTCAAACAAGGTCGCCAAAATTTAAACATTTTAACCTTTTAAGCTAGACGCATGAAATTTTCAGAGTAAGCAAACATAAACAAAAGATAAAATTTGACTAAATTTGGGCATACAAAAATGAAAGGGTCTCCTTCAAACGGGGCTGCCAATTTTCAATATTTTAAACCACTCAAATTAGACTGAAAATTTTTCCGAATAGGTAAATTTGTGTAGGAGATATATCATATGCCAAAATTTGGAGGTACCACAATGGGGGATCCTCTTCAAACGAGGACGCCAAAATTTAAACTTTTTAATTGCTTAAGCTAGACACATGAAATTTTCAGGAAAGACAACTGTGAAGAAAAGACAACGTTTGACAAAACGTTGCGGTACCACAATGGGGAGTTCCTCCTCAAACAGCACTGCCAAAATTAATAGTTTTTATCCGTTTAAGCTAAACGTATGTAATTTTCAGGATAGATAAATATAACAGAAAGTTATAATATGACAAAATTTAGGGGTACCAAAATGGCGGTCCCTCAATTAGGTCGTCAAAAGTTTAAACTTTCAACCATTTAAGCTAGGCATAAGAAAGATTCACAACAGAAAGGAAAGATAAAGTTATGACTAATTTCAGTAGCCACAATTGTGCAGTCCTCCTCAAATATGTCTTTCAATATTTTTAACCACTCAAACTTAAAGAAAAACGAAATTTTTAATGTAGGTAAAAAGATAACTTGAAAAATTTGGAAGATGCCATACCATAGGGATCCTCCAATTATGTTGACACCTGCCCCCATTAACTACAAAAGCTAAACAAATTAAATCTATTGTATAGATTAATGTAAATCCAAGATTAAATGTAACAAAATTTGATGAACCACATTGAAGAGACCATGCCAAATGGGCCCTGTAAGCTAACCGCATTCCAATTTTTCAATGTATAGTTATGTAAGCATTATGGTTTCCCAATTGTCATTCTTGCCTGAGAATTTACTAAATCGATCGTTTTATGCTGGAAGCTTTTTCTCTATGCCGTCATTTTGATACCCTCTTCGGTCAACACGATTGTAAAAAGACAATAATTTGTATCCTTTATCTGAACAAAGACACATAACCAATCGAAGTTCGAGCAGATAAGACGTATTAGTTGAAGGAAAAAATAGTTTGTTAGCGGTCGACAGTATTTTTGTGTTAATTTACTGGTATCGTATAGTTTTTATTACCTAACTAAGTAATCGTGTTTTTAATATAGAATGTAGTTACTGGAATTTAACGCAAAATTTTGAAAGCTATTTACCACAAACCTGATCAAGTTAATGGAACATTATGAAATTCAAAAGCAGAGTATTTCAGATCTGAGATCAACAACCATAAACACGCTTAAAGCGATTGTAAATTTCTTTAGTTTAGTAAAGTTAGATACTCTCGCGAAGTCCCCGTATATCGCTTGCGATGTCACATTCTAGTTTAAGTTGTCAAATAAGGTTGTTGTTTTGTCTAATAACACATGGATAGTAGAATGGTTTGATCGAAAACCGCATTGGTGGGGATCAAAACATGATGTTTTTCAAAAAATGAAATTATCTTGCTTTAATTAATTTCTCTAAAACTTTAGATAAACATGGTAATACAGAAATTGGACGATAATTTGTTACTTTAGATTTGTCATGAGATTTACATACAGGAGTCACCGCAGCAATTTTAAGAGCATCTGCAAATATACCATAGTTGAAAGCAAAAGCGAAAAAATGAGTTAAATATGATGTCAGAACACGCCCAGCTACTTTGATAAAGAATGAGGGTATAACATTTTTCTTTGCAGATTTTTTTGATTTTAGAAAATTTATAATATTAAAAATTTCGTTCGGTCTCGGCGGCTCACAAAAAATTGAGGATTGAATACGATTTTTTAAGTAGATTTTACATTGCAATGGATGAGTTTGAGGAATTTTATCGGCTAAATGATTTCATCTATTAACAAAATAGGTATTGAAAGACTCCGTAATTTCCCTAAAATTTTCTAATAAAGTTTTTAGGTTTTAATAAACAGAATAAATTTTAAATAAACAGAACAATTTATTTTGCTGGTATATTTTTTTAGGTTTTTGGGGGGTGAATTGGGGTCAAAAATTGGGGATGAAGGATTGATTAAATTTTGAAACAAAAATATTTTTGGGTAGTATAAAAGTTGTTCTTTATATTTTGATAAAGAATTTAGGATGATAATTGATTAGCAATGTGTGTAAAAAGAACAATTTGCTTTGCTGTTAAAGTATATTTAGCTACCAAGATCGTAATGCTACAAAAACAGCATATAAAAATTTCTTCATTTAAGTGAAATGAAAGTATAGATATGTAAATAGACAATTTTTGAGTAGTTTTGCCATACAATGCAGCCAGGCGCGTAGCCAGGATTTGGAAAAGGGGGGGGGGCTATTTTGAAAGAGTGAGAAGTGTGCAAACGACCTTGACTCGAATTTTCATTGATCTTGAATCAATTTCAGACGGTTTGTCCGAAAGTTGAGGCGGAATGTCTCGGAAAGCTCGGAAATTCAAAGCTTTTTTTCGCCCAAAATTAGGTGATCTCCAAAAAAAAAACAAAAAAGAAGGTTTTCACCAAAATTGTGGCTGCTATTTCGTCCAATTTCGCAAATTCAGACGTTTGAGGGGGGGCTGTTTTCGAATGGGGGGGCTATTTTCCATTTTTCACAGAAAATCGGCCTCAAAAGCACAAAAAGCATGCGATTTTGCATACTTCACAAGCCAATGGGGAAGGCTCGAGCCCCCCCCCCCCTGGCTACGCTACTGAATGCAGCAGAGCAAATAACGATACAGCTGCGTGTAACATGTAACGAAAATTAGTTGACGTTTTGGCCACAATTATACATTACATTATATTGGTTTTGCTGAATAATATAAGAAATTCTAGTCAATCACAAGATTGGTGTCATTGTTGCAATGGTGTAATTGGTGCTTTGTGCATTTTTGCTGTAAAAATTAAATCAAATCTTTCATTATACTCGCTGTAATACGCCGAAGCGTGAACGAGTTTGCGGGGCCCATTTCGGCTTCATTGCATCCGGGCAACACAGCTTCTTTCGAAGAAATGTCGCAGCGGTGGCGAGCCGTTGGCAACACTGTGTTCGATTTGACCGTCCCGAGATTTGAACCCCAGACATCCCGCTCCAGAGACGAACACGTTACCCCTCGACCAACTATACAATGTTAGTCATTGCAAAAGCTTTGCACACGGTGTTTCAAACGTAGCATACCAATATACTGGTATTATTTCAAGACAATACCGGTATTTTTCTTTTGAAACACGTTGTATATACTTTTTAACTGATTTAGCTCAAAAATATCAAGAGCAAATATGTTGATGCAAATGATAAAATATTATACACGTGGGTTCATCTCCAAATGATTGCTACTGTATGTCATTTGAAAGAATAAGAAACCAGCATTGCAAACTTATTTATTGTACAATTGCAATTTTACTTGGAATGAAGTTAAATGACAGGCTAGTTGGTCAAGTGGTAACGCGTTCGTTTCTGAAGCGGGAGGTCAAATTTCGGGCCAGTCAAATCACACAGTGTTGCCAAACAATTCGCCACTGCTGCGACATTTCTTCAAAAGTAGCAGTGTTGCTTGGGGGCAATGACGCGGAGATGGGCCCACGCAAACTCATTACATGCTTCAGCCTAATACAACGAGTATAAAGAAAAATTGATTTTGATTTGATAAAGTTAATTGACAATCGAAATCACATGCACAAAAGAATACCAAGGTCCTGGGAGAAAACAGTACAACTAAGCACACTCAAAATTACTAAATAAATGAATATTGGCCTAAGTGAGTAAGCAATTCAAATGTTTGATAATATAGTATTTTTTGATAATTTCTTTGTTGTAGCCTACATTTTTTTCAAAATGAGAACAATTTAAAAAGTTAATTTTTATATCGGTGAGATGCAAACTTTAATTGACCTTATTTGTTAAATCAATACTATGAACGATCTAGGTTTATTAATTTTTTCAGTTACTTGATAATTATTGCGTAATTTTTTAATGAATGGGCAAAAAATTGAATATTTTGCTCTAAAAATAACTAAAAAAATTAAAATATTTTGCATGCAAACTCTAACATAATGCATGTGAAATTGGTAAGAATGATCAAAATAACTCTGATTAATTTTAGTTAGCGCTTTATATAATCTAATTTGCTCAAAACAATTAGTAATAGATATCATTTGGTGACATATAGCCTAATCAAATAAAAATCATTCATGGCCACTATACTCATAGTGAAGCACTGGGAAGAATGATCTCTGATTTTTATTGTTTAATAAGATAATTTTTTGGATTCTGATACATAGGCTAGCCATATTTTTGTTGCATGATTATGAAACAACTGTAATTGTTTTGAAACAATCAATGTTTGTATTCACAAAGAGCAAGCAATAAATTCAAAATTTGAAAAAAACAAAGTAGAAATTTTTGGAAGCTTGTTTCAAAAAATACAACATAGGTGATGAAGATTACAATTATCATGAAAAAACGAAGAAACAATGGAAAGTGTTTGTTGTCAAGACTTTAAGGCATTTTTATTTTTTTATTTTGTGCAATCCTTCGTTCCCATTTTCATGCCACAACTTAGCCCCAAAATTAAAAAAAAAATTCAAATAGCAGACGTTTCTGAGAAATTACCTTGAAAATAATCTGAAATTCTGAATCCTTGCCTCAAAAAACATCTATTTAGACACAAAAATCAAGTAGATACTTTTAGTAAAACTCGGAAAATCTATAAAATTTTTCATACTCGCGTCTGCCACCAAGTGGTGACCATCAAGATCTTAGCAACCACAGGGCCGATTTGAAAAAAATTTTTTGCAGGTTGATCAGAACGCCAGCCTCTATCTATAAAATGGTTAATTGACTCTTTTCCAGAGGTTCGGCATAAAAATGCTCCAATTTTTTTTGAAATATAATGAAATGTCCCTGGTGTAATTTCAGGTGTTTAATTGAAATGATTTTCTAATTCTAATTTCAAATTTTCAACAAACTTTACAGTTTCATAATTACTGAAACAACGAAATTGTTGTTTTTGCACAGTTTTAGAATATTTGAGTTTTTGTGAGGAGCATTGTTTATTCTTTAACATAACAAAAGTAAGAGAGTGATCCGAGATTTGGTAATTAAATACATCCGGTGTTATTTGTAATTCAGACTCATTAGTAATTATGTGGTCCAGCAAGGTTTTTGAACAAGTCGTTATTCGAGTTGCAGTAGTTACTATTTGGAAGCAGCCATTGCTTTTCAATATGAGATATTTTTTCGCCAAACTTTTTTGATAGTTATTGCAGAGAGTATTTATATTCGTGTCATCAATTATATAGTATTGTTTATTAGTAAAATTAAGGTTTGCTAAACAATTTTTCAAATTTATTAAAAATTCTTGTGAGTTTTTTTGAGATGCCTGTCGATAAATGCAACCAAAAATGCGTTTATGTTTTTCTAGAGAATTCGTGTTAGTAAATTCGTACCATATTTCTTCTCATCCATTCATACTAAATGTAGATTTGTTAGTCCTCTCAACTTTTACAGTTAGTTTAAAGTAGACTCCTACTCCTCCTACAATAGTCGGAGAATTACAATGAAAAAAAATTTATCCTGGAATTGAGATATTGATTAAGTGAACATTTGCGAGTCGGGTTTCAGTTATACATAAACTATCAGGTTTATAGCGAAGAGAAACACATAATTCATATAGTTTGTCAAAGTGTTTATGTAACGAGGAAGTATTTAGGTGCAGAACAAAAATTGAATCATTTCCGTTAACTTTTATATCTTTCACGCGAAGGTCATGCATGCCACAATCCCTGGCCACATGGAATAAAATTTAAGGGTACGTGTTTCAGAAGCAAAATCTTCAGCAACGTCTGTAAAAGACAATTTATTCAGCCCTACATTTTCAAGAACTTTTTGACTCAAAAATAAAAAATCAGTATTACTGTGCAGAATGTTAACTAAGTATCAACGAGAGAGTTCTACCACGCAATAAACACAAATGTATGTAATTAAAATTGTACAGTGATAATTAAACTAGTATGAATCAGATTCCGAATTTTCGCTTTCAGAATAATCAGTTTAAGTTGGGTTATATTTCGCATTATCAATGTATAGACAATATTTTGCTTTTTCAGTTCTCCACGCAGTTCTTTTTTTGTTTTGTTTCGCTTCTTTGTAAGCCGAAAGAAAATTTATTTTTTTGTTGTTGAAGTTCTCTAGGTAGATGCTCGGTAACATAACCATAGTTTGTCTCGCTGCCAAATGTTCTTTTCCTTTCTGCATTGTATTCCTTTAAGTTTTTTCAGGACCTCGTAATTATATTTTTGTAAAATAGCTTGTTAATTTTACAATAATTGGTCGAGTTATACGTTTCCCGTTTTTGGTGATAGGATGCTGCGGTAAACGGTGTACATCTGCAACGGCTACTGCGAGGAAATTTGGGAGTTTTTAGCCATTTTATAAAAATTGTTTGAATTTAGTCTCCGACTCCCATTTTGTTTCCCATGCCGATTCAGTACCTACTTCAATATCATGAATCATTAGATGGAATCTTTTGTCATAAATCTTTTTTTCTAGGAGTTCTTGCGCAGTACGTTTTTGAAATTTATTCAAACTATGATTGAATGTTTTCATATTGTCTGAGACATTATTGATGTGATTGTTTTTGCTTTTCAAAGCGGCTTCCAATTGCTCAATCCTTTCTTCTAGAGCTTTAAATTTTGTTAACGTCACTGTATTTGGATTAGCTTTTCGACGTCATCGCAACAACTATCAATAGCCTTTATCTTTTTAGTATTTTTTGCCAAATTTTTCTCAAACAAATCAAGGAGGCTTTCTATTTTTTCCAACTTGTTTAAGACCAAATTAAGCTTTTTGTTCATTGCTTCCATTGCTTTTGTAAAGTTGCTGTAATTCTGCAGCTTACAATACTTTGAATTTTCAACGTAAAATTTGCGCGGAAGGATTTTTCTCTGCAAACTACGCATCTCCGCTCACTAACATGCTTTTTGCTCGAATGCTCACTAACTACATCCTGTACAACAGATATTATCGCAAAATACATACTGCCGTTCAATTTGATTCCCAATAAATAATGTTTCAAGTGGGAAGGGAACTGTGTCACACCATTTCCATTTAGGCCCTAATATCACTGAAAAGGTTTGATATTGATTAAGCACATAGGCGTAGCCAGAATTTTTAATTAGGGGGAGGGGGCCCAAACTACAAATCACATGCAATGACGTCATCAGAAACTTTTGAAAAAAGAACTTTTTGTGGGGCAAAGATATCATAGAATGGAAGATCTGAGATCGTAGCCTGTTGTCACTTAACCAGGATTTTGGTAAAGGGAGAGGGCGAAAACTAGTAGTTAAAAAGTGCATTTGTCTAACTTAGAAGGCATGTTGAGTAGGCTAGTGTACTCAAACGTATCACAGACGGGGGTCTGGGGCCGGAGCCCCAGCCGCCGGTGGCTGTGGGGGTCTGGGAGCAAAGCCCCCAGCCCTGGGCGATTTTTGTAAGGTTTAGGAAAAAAAGGCTATTTTAATCACATTGGATCACATTTTGCACGTGTTCACAGCCATTTGAAAGAATTTGATTTTTAATATTAAAAGCTAACCGAAAATTTTTGATTGTTCAAACCTCCCTTTTCTTGAAATTAAATTTCAAAACACGTTTAAAATCTTGCATTATGGTGTAAAATTTTAATTGTAAGTGATTTGGTCCATGTAGGGGGAAGTAAGGCACATTGCCTCCTGCAATATTTTAGCAGTAAATAATAATCCACTCCAAAATTTTCTTTAAAGATTTTTGTTTTGTCATGAAGTTAACCAGTTATAGAAGTACATGTGCGTCTAGGGGGCCCAGAACCTCTCAATTGAAATTCAATAATTTAGTTAATGATTATTTTCTCTAGCTATTTTTTTATAGTATTTTGTGCGTAAAAACTGGCGAAGTAGGGGTGAATCGTTATTGAAAAATGGTACAATAGATGATTACGCTTACTAAACATGTTATTCCCGGGCCGGATTTACATTTCTTGGTGTCCCTGGCACTTAGGGGATTTTTGCAACATCTTCCTGCCAAATTTAAATGAAGACCAAAAAAAGTTCTACTATCTGGTAGCATGCCCCTGGCACTGAGCCAAATGGCAAATACGGCGCTGTTTTTTTGCATTACGTCCATAAAAAGTATAGATGAGGGCCGAAGGTAGCCACTTTTCGAACAAAAATCCTTGATTTCACCCTGGTTGTGCGTTTATATTGGTTGGAAAAATTGAATTAAGGGGGTGCGCCGGGCCCCCTGGTGGTCAATATTGTTTATTGTTGATTACTGTTGCACGCGTGTACTGTTGTATGCAAAGATGCTAAAAGAAACTTAAAATGAAGAAACAAGGCTTCTTTGTCAAATTTGTGTCATTGTCGGAATTTCGATTGATGGAGCCCGAGCCTCCTGGGCCACCCCCATGGCTACGCCTATGATTTGGAGATAAGATCGCGTCCTTAAGTTCTTTCATAAAAAAACATTTAAAGCAAAATTACTATAACTTTTCGGACAAAATATGACTGCCGTTCAATTAAATATTAAGTTCAGTTAAATTCATTTAAATATGACTAGTAATTTTCTAAAATTGAATGAAAGTAAGACCAAAGTCATCGAAATTTTATCAAACCGTAACATTGAATCCAGAATAATTTCTAGCATATAAATTGATGATAGCTGTTCTTTGCCTATGCCTAATGCTTTTGTCAAAATTCTTGGTGTAATATTTGATGACAGACTGAACCTTGAGAAGCATATCAATAGAGTAGTTAGTACTTGTTATGGCAATTTACGTAATTTAGGCAGAATTGCATCTAAGCTTACTAAACCTCTAAAAATTCTGCTAGTTCATTCCTTGATATTGTCCCATATTGATTATTGCAATGCCTTGTTTTATAACTTACCAGAATATTTATTGCACAAGTTGACAAAAGTTTTATATTCTGCAGTGAGATTTATTTTTGGACTTCGTGGTTATGCTTTGCGTAAGCATATGCTACCATACTTGAAAAGCCTTCATTTTTTACCAGTTAAATTTCGTATTGAATTCAAAATTGCTTTGCTCACACACAAGTGCCTGCATGGTTATGCTCCTACATATTTGAAAAATTTAATCAACTCTCGTTCTGTTTCGGAAAGATATAGCTTGCGTGTTAATGATGATAATTGGCTGCTTCAAACAGTAACTAGCTTAAACTTTGCTAGATCCCAATCTATGTTTTCGTGTGCATCACCCAAAGTATGGAATTCGTTGCCACTATCTCTGCGTGAAATTGAAACTTTGTCCCTTTTTAAGAAATGTCTAAAAGCATTTTATTTTAATTTAACCTTTGAGGATATTACCACTGTTTGATGCCAGTATTTTGCTGCTTATTGCTGTAGAATTAGTACCTCTGTTGTGTATTAATTTTATTTCTGTAAAGCTATTTGAATGTTACTTTGGCCCCTTAGTCAGATGCATTGACACTTGCTGGTGTTATCTCAAGGGGGATATAAATTGCAATTATTATTATTATTATTATTATTATTATAACTTTTTTCCAAAACTTGGAGGACGCGAGTCAAGTCACTTGACAGTTTTTTGATACGTCAAAAAATGGCATGACATTATTCTGATGTGGACACGTAATCATCATTATTATTACTGACTTTTGTAAGCGTAAATCCTAAATCAAAAGATCTGCAATTCCGGACAAGGACAACATACTGGATATGCTCTCATTATATTTATCATTGGTAGTATTTCAATTGGGGGGTTTGCATTAAAACCTGTGTTATAGCACTAAGTTAATAATAACGTTAAACGAGGGCCTGGGGTGGCAACTTTTAGGACAAAACTCGTAGATTTCTTACAGGTTTTGCATATAAGTTATAAAAATTTGAATTAAAGAGCCCCTGGATCCTTGGTCGTCAGTCAGGGGCCCTGGGGCTTCCTGCTTGTCAGTTAGAAGCCTTGGGGCCCCTTAGTTGTCAGTTAAAAGCCCCGGTGCCCTTTGGTTGTTAATTAGGGGCCCCGAGCCCCCTGATTGTAATAGGGGTTCCAAAGCTCCCTAGTTGTCAATTAGGGGCCCCATGCCCCCTGGTTGTGGGTTAGGGGGCCCTTCGGCCCCCTGTTGTCGGTTAGGTGCCCTGGGGCCCCCTGGTAGTCCTTTAGGGGCCCCCTGGTTGCCAGTTAGGGGTCCTGAGCTCTCCTGTTCGTCAGTTAGGGGTCTGGGAGCCCACCTGGTTGTTGTTTAGGGGCCCTGGGGCCCCCTGGTTTTTAGTTCGGGGCCCTGGGGCTCCCTGGTTGTGAGTTAGGGGACCCAAGGCACCCTGGTTGTCGGTTAGAGCCTCCTCGACTCCCTGTTGTCGGTTAGGGGCTCTGGGACCCCCTGGTCGTTAGTTAGGGGCCCTGGGCCCTCTAGTCGTCAGTTGGGAGCTCCAGGGTGCCCTGCTTTTAGTTAGGGTTGTGGGGCCTCCTGGTTTTTAGTTAGGGGCCCTGGACTCCCTGATCGTTAGTTAGGGGCTTTGGTTGTCAGTTGGGGACTCTAGGGCTCACTGGTTGTCGGTTAGGGACCCCGGGGCCCCCTAGTTGTTAGTTAGGGGCCCCCTGGTAGTTAGTTAGGGGCCCCAGGGCTCCCTCGTTGTCATTAATGTTATTGTTAATTACGGTTATATGCGTAATTATTGAAAAAACCCTGCAACTAAACATCGCTAGGCTATGTTGTCATAATTTTTATCGTTGTTGGTATTTTAATTGGGGGGTCAGAACCCCTGGCCCCCCCCCCCCTGGCTACACCAATAATTAAGCAAAACGTGTCAGAAGGCCTTGTGCGTTACCGTAGCTCTCTCATTTGGGTTATGACGTATTCAAAGACGGCTTGTCATGTAGTAGCATATCTCAAGCGACTGCTGAGGACACGTTATATTTCGGATATTTTCCTGTCAATATCAAAAACAGTTTAGTGTTTGCTTCTTGGTAAATTGCCAATGACTAATCTGTCACCAAGGCTACGAAATTCTTAGTTTTTTCCCTGGCCTAAATTCCGTATTTTATCACAATGAAGGATAGCTTGTTCCCTTCAGTTGTTTTTATGCATACTCGTTAATTATTGTGTATGTTTGCGCTGCTAAAGACATATGCTTTTTAAACTAAAATTTAATTAAAAATGGTTTTTGAATTGAGTTATTTTGTGAAAAAACGTAAAAATTTTGCCTCCGGCGGCCAGACCCCGAGTTGAAGTACAAATTTTGACCTATATGCTCCCAGCCCCACGTTTTGGAAATTTCTGCATATGCCACTGGCATTGCGACTAGTTTTTCTCTCTTGTAGTCGTGGTCGTTAAAGTCTTTCAATACAACAGATTTTTTAGCAATTTTATAAATTACTCAGTTGATTATAAATAGAATATTCATCGTCTTATTAATCATAGAATATTCAATACGTTGACAGGTATGATGGAACAGCAGACTTCCTGTCGTAGTGGCCCTGCCTGACGAAACGTTTGCAATACGAAACCTAAAACGGGCTAGGCGTTTTGTGGTTATAAAATATTGACCCCGTGGTTCATTCGCATATGAAAAAATGTATGAATAAAATTGAAAAAAAATATGTGAAAATATAGTGGGACTAAGGAATTATTTGAAGAGACGTGCGCTGCGTCATTCACAAATTTATACTGTCTTTCATTTTCTGTAAAACAAGCGTTTGCTGGGATAAGAACAAAAAAGTTGCGTTTAGCTGATTTGCTAACTTTTGCGACTTAATAGAAAATCACCAAAATTTTGCGACATCTCGCCAACAGTAACATCTTATGCATTTTTGTAATGCTTTTCATTGTTCATCAGTTTGTAAAAAAAATAATATATTGCCAAAAACCATGCTAACAAATGCGCCTTTTGCTTGCCCATTTTTCTTGTAGGCGTTGTACTTGCATTTGCAAAACTTATAGACCATGATTTCTCCGAGCAAAACACGAACTATTCTGTTGAGAAAATGATCAAAGTGTCTTTATTATAATTTTCTTCATTCATCAAAGTACTTTAAGAGGAATCCAGCTCAAAGCTCTAGAAAGTAATCACATTAAAGCAAGAATTATGCTTCAGGGAAAATACTTTGTTAAACTCTTTTGTATCCGTTCTTGTTGAGTACGCGACTGAAACAATGCCGCTCAGTTACTATGCTACGCACAATTACTGCTCAATAAATCACGTGAAATTGCTAATTATGACTGAAAAATTGGAATAAATAGAATTACGCTGAATTGCTGAAAATCTTGCTAAAAACACCAAGTCGACCTTGAAAGTCGTTTAATTACTCCAAAATCCTAATCTGTTTGTCATACAGTAATGATTTTGCAAATAATAGTTGAAGAAGTAAATTTTAAGGAAAGTCAGGAAATTTCATGATCACAGCGTAACTGCTTCGAACGAAACTAGCAAAATATGAGAAGGGTAGATCGTTTCGATCCCTCCCTTTGGCTGTAGGATCATACCCACTTGTCACGCATGACTGCTGAGACCAGAAACAAAAAAATAAAACGTAAAGTGAAAAAGTGTGAAATGAAATAACTGCTAACAGAGGACTTATGAACAGTAAAATATACTATGTAATATTATGCTCCAACCATTTTGTACAAAACAACGTTCAAGTCCTATGAACAAACTTCAGTACACCACATTGACAATCCTTAAACGGAGTAATCTACCTAACATAAAAACCTTTACGTCAGTCTCTTTTTTTAGCGTTGAAACTGCACAAATTTTCACAAAGCATCTAAACAAGATTTTAGTAAACGTGCTTTTTGGAACTTTTGCTCTTTTTACAGCCACCAATTTCACATAATTTCTGCGAAAATTGATGAAAATTGAAATTAAGTAATTTTCCAGGTCACTTCAAAAAATGAAAACTGTATGATCTTGAAGAGATTTTTAAAATCGTTGATTTTGTAGAGTTCTTCCTTTTCATCTTGCGTCAGATCCGTGTGACACTGTCGTTGATCATACAGAGGTGCATCGGGCATCAACCAGGATATTGTCTGCTTGTCCACCGATCGCATTCCTTCCAATCCGCTTGGCGGTTGGGGTTTGGTGCAGTGGTTGATGATGTGGTCCATGGTTTGTTCTTTTGCACCATAGGGGCATGCCGTGGAATCGGGAAAACTTCACCGAGACACAAGCACATTGCATTTATGCAAGTGCGTAGGCGATTTAAGTTGACCCATGCCTTTCTTGGCGAACCATATTTAGCCGGGGGAAACGTGGAAGGGGTAACATCCAATTGTGGGGGGTGGCGACCAGTTTTGCAGCACTTATTTGTTCACATATTGTTGACATTGTAGGAGGTATCTTGCAGGTGAACAGCTTTTTAGTGGAGTTAAATTATTGTATGTAAACGTAATGTAGTGAAAAGCTGGTACTATAAGCTCGATCATAGTTCATCATAACGGTTAACTTGCGCGCAACTCCACTCATCATTAATCACAATAAACTTCTCATTTTAATGAGGGATTAATGGTATTCCTTGTAAAATGGTTTTACTGAACAAAGTTAACAAGAGTCTTTGATTTACTTCAGTAGCAATTTAAGCAACACAAAAACTAAAAACCCTTTTGGGGGAGACTGCGCAGTACCCTCCAGACTTCGTAGCCGAAAGAAGTTCTGCCAATAAATAAGTGACAAGTTAAACTAGTTAATATAATACCGTTTCTATAGTGAATACTTGAAATTAAAGAAAAAAATTAACAAAACGTGAGCGCAATATCCGTGAAAACGATCCCAACATGGAAGAGATTTCATACCGGACATTATTTGTTAATTAAGTTTTTTTCCGCAGTTTTGTCCGTTTTGTGCATATGCAACCATTAAGTCAAAAGTGCATTAGGTAGTAGATAGTTCAGAATCAAAGTTACACCTTTTTTATAAGAATTATTTTATAAAAGCACGAGGCTCATTTTTCTCAAAATTTAAGAACAAGTTAAGAACAATGCCAACCACAGCAGTAAACAAAATTAGGAACAAACAAAAAAGAATGAATTTCCACACCTAAAAAAACTAACTTTTGTACTGATTCAAAACGATAAAACTTTATTGATTTTCAAGTACCGGTATATGCAAGCAAAATGGCTACGATTCCAAGATTACAGAGTGCTGTTGCGCATTGCGCAGGAAACAAAGGAAGTTTGTGGCTGTCGTTCATGTTGAAAAAACTCCTTCTTCGATTTTGGAATTTTACGATGCTGCAAAAGCAGCAAAAAAGCGTTTGCTCAAGCTGACAAAGCTTTCGAAATTAAGCAGTTTTACTAACTTGATCACTAAAATTGACGTCGATGATCTCAAAATTTAAGAACAAGAGGCTGAAAATGGGCAAAAAATGAAAAACAGCCTGTCTCAACTCAAAATTTACTGGTTCTTATAAAAAAAAGGTGTAGTGGAGTATTAGGTTGCTGTAAAAAATGTTTTAAAGCAAGCTTAGTAAATAAGTTGGATATTTGACTGCAAAAAAATTTGTAAAATCTTGCTAGCTATATTTTACGCTTATATTCAAGGTAAAATTTGTTTTACATCAAGATATTAATGTCTTGATTATTCAACAAAAACTTCTATCCAACAATAAAAATAACAGAAGAGTTACGGCAGCGCAACAACCGTTTGGACTGTAAAAATATTGATTGGGTGAACCTCAATCCTTACTAACCTAATTCAGTTACACAATGTCCCAAATGTAACACCTCATCTAAGTTGAAAACAGATCCTCGTCTTCATCGATCGGTAAAATAAATAGAAAACTTAAAATCGCGGTAAGTCCTTTTGAGGACAACGGCAAATTCAAAAGAGAGCACGTTGTTGCATTTTTTTGTTGTACATTTGCAACAAAATCACGTGATTAAAAAATCGCTGAAAAAGATTCTGCGCAAACACAAGGGACCAGGCTTCAGAACAGCGCAGAGTCACTACAGGACTAAACATGAAAAAAGCAATGGTGATGCCGGTTATTCTGCAACTGGAATTCCCCTACATATTCTATACTAGATATTTGGAGAGAATACGTACTGCATTCTGGCAATGCACCGTTTGAGACCTGCCACTGAGCTCTAGGTGGTCCGTTATCAGCGCATTTAGCGGTTGTTGGTTCGTTCGGAATCAAGGCGCCGTTGCAGGAATAACGAATCTCGTCACCGGACAAGAACTGGCCGCTGATATCGTCTGGCATTGTCATCGTATTCACTCGAGTTGGAGGATCCTTGCATACTAAATAGAGCAAAATAATGCAAAGGGGTGGACTAACTTTATTAAGTTTCAGAAACAACAGATCACCAAACTTTCTAGTGCCTGCCTATGAGTTTGTCCGAGGCCGTCATTCACAGCAGAAACAAATTAATGTTTATCATTGGACTCGTCTAATAAGTCGTTGTCACCTAATATTAGACAATTTCGAGACAACATCAACTTGAAATCATTTTCAAACAAACTCTAGATGTAACCTCAGCATCTCACATATTAGCGTCATATTAGCAAAGCTGCAATTCACATAATAGCACAGACCGCTTGATCACTATTTTCGTACAAATAATAGCATCAAAGATTGTTTGTGCAGTTTGCATGTTCCTTTTCATGACGGCAGATCTCTGCTATGGCTACATGAAAAGATTCATGTTGAGGACGGGTCGTCTTTTTTTTTTAAATTGTCAAAATGTCGCAACTTTCTTAGACAAAGTATAATGAAAATCGGCCATAATACTGTCATAAATTGCTCCTCTGACAAGAGGGTGGCTGCTTGACCGTAATATTTTTCGCAAATTCCCTGTCGCTTTCATAAACAAATGCTGATTAACTTCGTGCTGACACTGAGCTATGAAATAAATTTGTCTCGTCACCAGTGGTGCTTCTACGACGTAGCGTTTATTATATCACACAAGGAGTGGTTAGAGTTTGCAACTTATCAACATAATTGTAAACATCCCAAGTGAATTAGGCTAAACGTTCTTTGCATGATCGAGTTTTAGTGACCACTTGATCATTTCTTCATCTATCATTCAACGTACGCTTTTATATTAGTTGCTTTGCGCCAAAACATTTTTGGCGAAAAAGGCTCAAAATATATGGATGCAAAACGCAGTGCATTTGAAGAATTTTTACATGCATTTTAAAATCACCGGCCAGTAGGTCGAACGGTAACACGATTGTTTCTAGAGCGGAAGATCGGTGGCTCAATTTTTGGAACTTTCAAATCGGACACGTCGTAGTTGCCAACGGCTCGACTGTCACCGCTGCAAACACTTCTTCGAAAGCAGCTGCGTTGTCCAGGAGCAATGACGCGGGAATGGCACCGCTAAGTCGTTACATGCTTCGGCATAACACAGCGAGTACAATAAAAGTTTTGATTTAATTTCAATCAAATTTTTCATTGCAAAATAATCTCCAATTACCTTTCCACACGGAACTGATAAATTTGATGCTTACTTCTTAAACATGTTGCGGATGTGCAACGCCACGAAGGGTTGCTTGGATCTGTAGTTGCGTCGCATCGGCACGTTAGGCTGTCAGCTGCAGACGCAAAGTTTCTATTGCAAGCGTACGTGATCACGTGGTCATCGAAGTACTCACTCTGGCCACCCCCGGAAATTATCGCTGCATTGTCATACGATGGAAGTCGTGTTGAACAAGCTGAATACAAATTGACTTCAAAACAATTTCTAAACATACCGTAGTGTTTAAAACATAGAGGAAGAACAGAGAAAAACTCGAAATCGTAATCAAGGAATCAAACAAAAAATTAATTTTTTGTTTGATTTCGCTGAATGTTCCAATCTTTCCCCGATGTTTTAAAATATTTTGCACTACTTCACAAGTTTGCCAAAATGTTCCGATATTTTAAAATAGCGAACATACACATTAATAAAAAAACATTTTTTGTGTAAAAAATTTGGTGATCGGCTTGAAGCTCTTCCTAGACCTCCTTGTTCTCCGGGAGTCTATGTTAAGGCTGCAGGGTCTGGGGGCGAAGTTGCCAACCGCTAGACAGTTTTTGTAAATTTTTTTGAAAAATAGCCATTTTAACGCTATTTAGATGACATTTCGCGGGTTTGTAGAACCATTTAAAAGAACTGCAGAATTCCTGACTTTTAGAATTAAATTACTGACTTTCTTCATCTAACTTCCTGGTCAAGTTCAAAACAGATTTAAAAGCTAAATCAAAAGAAAAAAATGCGTATAATGTGGATTAGATTTTCTGAGTGGTTTGGCTAAAAGGGGGCACCAGCCCCTTCACCTTTTTCCTAATTATGCCAGTTATTTCTAAACAATTTTCTTCCAAATAATTAGAATTCAAACTAATAATAGTTTTAAAAACGTTATAAGCTGCTCAGATGAAATAAAGTGGTAATTTGAATTAAGCCATGCCGTCTGATTGAAACTATGAATTATTAATGGCGAATGACTATAGCTTGTTGAATGTCACCACTTCAGCTATTTATGTCCTAGACCTATTCAGTATAATTTAATGCAAAATTTATAACGCCTGTGACGAAATTTTATGTCCACAATTCGCTTTTAAGTTATTTAAATCGCAATTATATGCATCAACAATTTATAAAAAGTTTGAATCAAGGAGTTATTTTAAACGCGCCAATAACCAACTTGCCGCCGTCACGATTGCATCATTTAAGAGGCGTGATACATCAAATCCAACGTAGTAACAAGCGAATTGAACTCCAGAAGCATATAGCTATACAAAGCAATCCAGACTTACAGCTCGATCAGTAGTTGTGCATCCGAACCGGTCGATTGCAAATGGAACGTGTGCTTTTGAGACTGAATGCAACGGGAAGAATTGAAAGAAAATCGTTGCTCGCTTTGGCAAAAAATACAATGACATTTCAAGTTATAAATTATTCTTTAAAGCTGGCATTTTATTACTTGTGCGAAAGTGAATTAAATTAAGTTCAGACGAACTAGTTGCAGGCCCAATGATAAAAAACAGAGGTGTGCACCGTACTTTCTAGAAGTAACGCGGTACCGGTATTTGCTTGAAAAAGTACCGTTAGTACCGGTACTATTTTTAAAAAGTACCGCAGTACCGGCATCAATACTCGATACGGTATTTTTTGATGATTCAACTTAATTGTCTTAGAATCTTTGAAAAACGTTTGTTTTAACAAATTTGTAATTTTTGGAAAAAAAACACAAGAAACCAAGATTACGAGCATCCATTTACTTTAAGAAAAATCAGCAACTCAAAATAATTGTTAATTCGTCATTAAACCCAACTCTTTTGAGTTTTAAACTTAGTTTACACAAGGGCATTTTTGACCCCTTTTGTTTTTTCGAGATAATTCTCTACAGAAAAAAGATTTTTATTCAACTCAACTTGACTGACTTTAAGTCAAATTTCATCACAAATAACTCCTAAAAGTTTCGAGTTGCTAAAGTTACGGGAAATTTTCCAATTTTGAGATTATCCGAAGTCACTTTCCGAAATCTGACCATTTTTGGCCAATTCTTAGCTTAAATGACTTCATAAGACGTTTTTGTGACGTAACAAACTTGACTTAGTATTAAAAATTAAAAGCTTGTTATTTATTTTATGATTCAGTATTTTATGATTCAGTATTAAAAAGCAAGTATTTTATGATTCAGTGTTAAAAAGCAAACGTATGCATAAAATTTAAACCGCCTGTGATGTTGTCGCAAAAAGGACGTAATTTTCAAAAATATGGTCGTGACGTAACTATAATGACGTCATGAACTCAGAACCAGTTTTTCTAAAAAAATTTGGAGAATGCCAACCCGCCTACCAAATTTGGTGTTTTCATGTAGCACTGTTTCGGCAAGTGCTATTGCTTGTTTTGAATAAAAATCAAAAAGCTCTTGCGAATGCTCACTTTGGTTTATATTGTTGCTCTCATCAGAAGCATCTTGCGCTTCCAACTTCTCTTTTAACAAGTTATCTAGTTAGGCTTTGATCGTTTGCTGCATTCTTTTATGTACAATAGAGTTTCATCATTTCAGTCTTCGATCGTCATCATAGATAACAGGGAACTGTGGATGCAGAGATGTTGCAATTACATATACTCTTGTTGGCAAGCACACTTTGAATTTTTTTTTGGAGCAAACAGAAACGGTATACTTCGTAGTTAAAAATTTATTAGCTTCACTCCAAAGGGAGAAAGACATAGTTTGATTTTTAATCGAAAAGTGACTACAAAAAACTGAAAATATCACATACTTTTTAAAAAGTACTGCGTTACCGGCACTTCGGTACTCTTTTTGAAAAACTATCGTCGATATTGATACGCAAGCGTACTGCTGTGCAGTACCGCGGTACTTTTTTGTACGCTATACTGCTCACCATTGCAAAAAAATAACTTAACAGCTAAGTGACTTTTTCAAAATTATATATGAGTCAAAAAGTCAAGATTTCGCAAAGGACCTTCGTTTAGCTTCCACAAAACTCACTCAACGCCTGAGCGTTTTATCGCACTATTTCCTGCTTGTGATTTATCTATTCATGGGGTTTGAAATTTGAGCAAAAAGGCTTCGGGTTAAAGACATCTCAAACGGACTTTTTAATCAAAAAATGAAAAATTGTCAAGCACGGCTGCGGCTCTGCTCCCAGACTTTCAGTTTGTAATCTATGAGAATCTATAGTTATTTGATACATAAATCATAGTGTTAGTGACATTTTATGTTGCTCTTGCTTAATAAAATCTCGGTAGCGGGGCTATACCAAAAACCGAAATGCGACTAATTGTCTGAATCAGTTTTTCATATTTGGCTGGGTAATGTTAATAAAGGCTGCAAATTCATGGTTTTTGAGTACAGTAGCAACTCACAATCAGTGACGGGCAGTAAACTAAGAACAATTAGATATCGCGGAGTTTTTTTACTATCGGTATCGTGGAACCGGTACCGACGATACTTTTTATGCATGTACCGTTACCAGAGCTGGGCACCCGCAACTTGAAAGCTACTTGAAAGTAGCTCCGCTATTCGGCAAAAAAATCAGCGGCGCTGCCGCTTATCGGTACTTAAATAAAAAAGTGGCGCCGCTGCCGCTAGTTGCATGCAAAACAGGAGCTGCTACCGCTACTTTAAAAAAAATGAATAGCAAAAAGAACAATCGCATTCAAATACGGTATCTAATAATGAAATTTTTCAAGCTTTTAAATTTTTACTTTATTTACGAAGGTTAATCATTCAAGCTTTTAAAATACCGTACAAGTTACAATTGGCATTAGCAGGCTTATATGGTAGACAGGTTAACAAATCGCCATTCAATTAGTTGTTGGCATGCTCCTTTTAAAAAAAAAGCATTTTAAAAAATGAATGCTGATTGGTCAAACCAGCGCTATGGGAATTACTTAGGAAGCTACCCTTGGAAGTGTACCAGGAAGTTAAATTCCTTATCGCCTTTTCTATACAAACAAAAGGCAATAAGAAATAGTTTAAATCACTATCGTCCCGAATAAGTTAAGGTTTTGCCATTAAAGCATGATGACACACAGTATTCAGCTTCTGTGCAATTCTGTCCCGGCTCTTATAGCTCTGAAGTAGGCGATCTGTTGATCAAGCGCTCGGCCCTCAACCACTAAAATAGTTCATCGTATAGAGACCGACAGAAAAATTTATCAATCGACGGAGTTACAAAACATTTCTTGGAGTTTTGTAAAAATGGTAGATGATTCACGTCCTGCGATGATTTTGTCCAAACTTTGACACAAAAGTAGATCGAGCCAGTAGCGTAGTCAGGGGGGGCGGAAAGGACTCGAGCCCTTCCCATTGGCCCGAAAAGTATGCAAAATAGCACTTTTTTAGTGCTTTTGAGGCAGATTATTGCTCCAAAAGTGAAAACAGCCCTCCCCGTCGGGATTTGGGAGCAGAAGTTTTGATGGACTTGCGGTTATTTGAACCAGAATAGTGGAGTCTTTTGGTGCTGGAGCTTACCCAAAATCGGTGAAGACCTTTTTTTTTGGAGATCACCTGATTTTGGCCGGAAAAACCGTTTCAATTTTGATAAAGACCTTTTCGGTGAAGGAAAAACCCTTCGAGTAAACACATGTTAAGCAAATGATGCTCGATGCGATTTACGTTACACTAAGTATTTTCGACATAACTTTATAACTAAATAGTCTTTGACAGAGGTAGCGTCAAGGACACTCGGCTCGAGGCCAAGGCCTAGGACAGCCCTACCGAGGACAGACCCTATCGAGGCCAAGGACAGGAATGCTCGAGGCCCAGGCCAAGGACACAGGCGCAAGTGTTCTCCAAACAAAAAAGGTCTTAAAATTTTTTTTCAGGCGATCTCCAAAAAAGGAAAACAAAAAGAGTCTTTGCAAATTTTCCGCGAGATTTCTGGCGTTTTCTTATATAATTTTAAAAATGAACAAATCCCTACTATTGTAGGAACCGATGCAAATGCGCATCGCACTATACGGGGATTCTTCGATATAAACCCTCTAGGAGAGGATCTGCTAGCGTATTGTGTTCGTGCAGACCTGATTTTTCGTAATGTAGGTAATAAAACAACATTCAGAACTAAAACGCGTGAAGAGGTTCTAAACTTGACCTTAGTGAACTGGTGTGCGTGGGACCGAATAGTTGGCTGGCATGTTAACAAAGTGCTATCATTCTCGGATCACTTGTACATTATATTATTATACTGGGATCACATGTATTTTAGGCTCCAGGTTAGAAGCAAAATCCAAAACCAGGCTGAAATGTTGCGTAATGTTCGTCGCACTTGCTGGAACAAGTACGTAGACAAACTCGAACAAAAATTAAATGAACAAATTTCACCACCAGTACCAGTACCTTGCTCAAAAGAAGACATTGATGTGCTGGCAAACAAGGTTCATTTAGTAATAACTAAATCATATAAAGCTGGTTGCCCTATGCTAAAGTCGCTTCGTCTGAGCTAGCAAGCCTTCGAAAAGAGGCTCGCCGTGATTGGAGAAAAGCTATTTAAACAAAACAAGAAGAAGATTGGGAAGCTCAAAAGCTCGGCCAAACCTATTTCAAAAAAACTGTCGGATCAGCAAAATGCAATTCATGGCATAGATTTGTAGAGAGCATGAATAGTCAAATACCAACGGCTCGGCTGGTTTAAGATTATTCGAAGGAATGAAACGGTGCGTGTTAGCGGCGCAATTAAACACAACGGAGAATTCACGTAGTCTCCACGAGAAACTCTAAACTATCTGCTCGATATTTTATCACCAGGTAGTTAGCAGACCGAAAATCATGCAACCGGGTGCGATTTAGTGGACAATCCATTAGGAGACGTGAAGACACTGAAATGAATGCACACATATGTTCATTCGAGCGTATGGAAGAAGCTATTAACGAATTTCAACCATTCAAAGCTCCAGGGCCAGACGGGCTTTATCCTGTGCTGTTACAGAATGATTGAAATCAACTGAAAGGATATTACCCTGTCATTTTTCAAGCATGCCTGAGACACAGCTATGTGCCAAAGGCATGAAAAGAAGACACAGTGTATTTTTCCGCAAATCCGGAAAACTATTTTGAAGCTAAACCCTTCCGTATGATCACTTTAACTTCTTTCCAACTGAAATGGTTGGAAAGACTAATTCTGTATCATATTAATGAAGATAATAACGTGCAAGCAAAGCTTTCTGCATCGCAGTACGTATTTCGCGCAGGTTTTTGTATGGAAACTGCTTTGCATGAATTTGTGCGCCGTGTAATAGCATTGATTTGTTGGAAAAAAGCCGACTTTGCTGCAAATACCAGCTGAACGAATCAAGAAAACTAAGGTATTCGAGAGAAATTTCGAATGTCAAATTACGGATAAAAACATTGCTATCAGATCTGAAAGCGTTCTAAATCAGAACACTGTCAAGGTTTACACTGATGGCTCGAAACTAAATGGGAAAGTAGGTGCTGGTTTTTCGCAGAATACCCAAACAACTTCCAAAACAAGCATTTTTTTACCTTGGAATACACAGTACTGTATTCCAGGCAGAAATCGTAGCTATTCCAGAAGTGGAGAAGAACCTGCTTTTGGAAAAAATGCACAATCAAAGTATTGTTGTACTGGTGGATAGTCAGGGAACTATCAAATTGCTCATAAAGCGCATTGTAACATCAATTACAGTGCTCAACTGCATCAGAAGCCTAAACCAGTAGGTTAAACAAAACCACGTCAGTATTTCCTGGGTTCCTGGACATGCAGGGATGCATGGTAACGAAGTGGCTGACTATCTAACCAAATCAGGATCTAAATCAAAAATGCATAGTCCTGAACCTTTTATTACAGTTCTGTATGCCAGTTGTGTTAGCACGGTTAAGGCCTGGTCCACAGATAGATGGAAATCTATGTGGAATAAGCATTAAGACTGCCTGAAGATGAAGCAGTCTGTTGGTTGGACGTCCGCACGACTAACAATACGTCTCCTTAACCGTAAGAAGCTTCAATTAAATAGAGTAGTGCAAGTTTTAACCGGGCACTGCAATCTACAGCGGCACAAGAAAACTACAGGTTGTGCTGAGTCTTCTCTGTGTCCAAAATGTAGCCTAGAGGATGAAACACCAAATCATTACGTAGGCAATTGCAAGGTTTACCAAAATATTCGTGTTGAATATTTTGAAATCACCAAAAACCACTGCACGCAATGTGGTAACAAAATGTAACATTAAAAACTGGTCACGTACTCTAAGGAAGCTGGAAGGCTTTCTGAGTTCGACCCGTAATCAAGCAAAACTACAGCAACGTAGCAGTTACAGTTGCAATGGGCCCAATTGAGGCCTACGCAATATGCAGGTGGACTTTACCTAACGGTAGCAAATCCGCTTACACCGATGCCGATTAATAATAATAGTGACACATATTTTTAACGGTTCAAAAAATAGTGCTGTCCTCGAGCCGAGGACAGGGCAATTTTCAAGGACTTGTGGCTTCGAGGCCAAGGACTTGACCTTCGAGGCTAAGGCCAAGGACTTCAAAATGTGTCCTCGAGAACGTCCTCGAGGCCAAGGACGTCCTCGAGGACTCGACCTATGGTCTTTGAAGTTTGTTCATAACTTTGTTCGATTTGTTAGTTCAATTCTCGGCGCATTATAAATTTAATTCTCGGTTTTACTGTTCACTGTTGTAGCAAAATTTGTTTTACTATGCATTGATGTAGCTATTCATGCACGGGGGCATAGGCGTAGCCAAAGGAGGGGCCCAGGTCTCCCTCCCTCAATTGAAATGCCGCCAATGATAAAAATGTGATAAAAAAGCCTATTGTTTCGTCAGCTTCAGTTTTTTTTGGCATTTTTTACGTACAACAGTACACGCGTACCACAGTAATTAACAATAATATTGACAACCAGGGGGCCCGAGCCCCCTCAATTCAATTTTTTCCAACCAATTAAAATGTATAACCGGGCTGAAATTAGGAGTTTTTATCTTGAAGTTGCTACTTCGGGCTCTCATCTAACCTTTTAAAAACTTAATGCAATAGCCAGGGTGGAATTTACCATACGACACAGTGCCAGGGGCCCTGCGCTCAGATGGTAACACTTTATTTTTGGTCTGCACTTATCTTTGGCAGAAAGAGTTTGCGAAAATCTTCAAATTGCAAGGGGCATCGCGCAGTGATAAATTAATCCTGAATGCCTTAAAATCTAAAGCTTTAATAATACCTCCAAAAACACGACAAGAAGCTCCAAATCTCGAAATAACTATTGATTCTTGTCAAATTTTTGTAGTTGAGTCTGTAAAATATTTAGGTATTTATCTTGATAATAAACTAACTTTTGGTCCCCATATCTTTTATCTACAATCAAAGCTTTCTCGTTCAATTGGAATAATATCTAAAATCAAATACTATGCAGAGCTGGAGTCGAGGACACAAGGCTCGAGGCCAAGGCCAAGGACACAAAAAAATCCGAGGCCAAGGCCAAGGACAGCCTTCCCGAGGACAGACTCTCTCGAGGCCAAGGACAGGAATGCTCGAGGCCAAGGCCAAGGACCAAAGACAAGAGCGCAAGAGTTTAAAAAAAAAGTCTTTTTCAGGCGACCTCCAAAAAAAAAGATCTTTTAAAAAATTTTTGCTAGTGATACGTTTTGGATCAGAAGTATGGCCCAGAAAGCAATAAATATTGCTGCAAACTGGGCTTCGGAACAAGAGGTCCAGTTTAGCAGCAAGAAAACCGAAATTGTACTGTTCACTCACAAACGGAATCCAGATTTGGGTTCCTTGTCAATAAATGGTTCAAAACTTGAACTTTTTAAGAAAGCAAGGCTTTTAGTCGTTACTCTGGACGGCAAGCTAACTTGGAAACCACATATAAACCGAGTTACCCGCAAAGCAACTATAGCGTTAATGCAATGTAGACAAATTGTGGGTAAAACGTGGGGAATAAAACCATCTATGATGAAATGGATATACACAGCTTTGATACGTCCAATCATGTCGTATGCATGTCTGTCTTGGGTGGGCGGTCTCAACAAAAAGTATCTAGTGAGGAAACTTACAAAGGCGCAGAGACTTGGTTGCCTAACGATTTCATCAGCTTTTCCTGGCATCCCTACTGGTGCTCTGGAAATATTGCTCAACATAACTCCCATTGAGGAATTCTTATTGGCTGAGGCAGTGCGAGGGTCATTCAGATTCCCTGTAAGTGGGCTTCGGCATGTCAACCGAGTTGGTTGCTTTGGGAAAACGAAAAGCCATGTTGATGTGTGCAATGATGCTAGAAGATTTTACCTCTGCTGCAAACGCCAGCTGACCGAATAAAAAAAACTAAGGTATTCGAGGGAAATTTCGAATGTCAAATTATGGATAAAACGAATGCTTTCAAATCTGAAAGTATTCTAAATCAGAACACTGTCAAGGTTTACATTGACGGTTCGAAACTAGATGGGAGAGTAGGTGCGGGTTTTTATTCAGAATACCCAAACAACTCCCCAAAACAAGCATTTTTCCACCTAGTAATTTACAGCACTGTGTTCCAGGCAGAAGTCATAGCTATTTCAGAAGTGACAAAAAACCTGCTTTTGGAAAAAATGCGCAATCAAAGTATTGTTGTGCTGGTTGATAGTGAAGCAGCTATCAAAGCACTCATAACGTGCACTGTAGCATCAACTACAGTGTTCAACTGCATTAGAAACCTAAATCAGTTAGGCAAACAAAACCACGTCAGTATTGCTTGGATTTCTGGACATGCAGGGGTACATGGTAACGAAGTGACTGACTATGTAGCCAAATCAAGATCTAAATCAAAAATACATGGTCTTGAACGTTTATTACAGTCCCGTATGCCAGCTGTGATAGCACGATTAAGGACTGGTCCACAGACAGATGAAAATTTATGTGAAATGAACGGAAGGACTGCATGAGGATGAATGAGTCTGTAGGTTAGACGTAGGTTAGACGTCTTCTCGACAAACAATACGTCTCCTTAACCTTAAGAACCTCAATTAAATAGAGAAGTGCAAGTTTTAACTGGGCACTGCAATCTACAGCAACACAAGAAAACTACAGATCGTGCTGAGTCTTCTTTGTGTCCAAAATGTAGCCTAGAGAATAAAACACCAAATCATCATATAGGCAATTGCAAGCTTTACCAAGATTTTTGTGTTAAATACTTTGGAATCACCAAAACCACTGCTCACAATGTGGTAACAAAATTTAACATTAATAAACTGGCCACGTACGTAAAGGAAGCTTGAAGGCTTTCTGAGTTCGACTATTAACCAAACAAAACAACAATAACATAGCAGCTACAGTTGCAATGGACCCAATGAGGCCTATACAGTGCCGTCGCTACGGGGGGGGGGGGAAGCGGGGGCGTGCCCCCCCCCTAGCTGCTGCTTGTGCCCCCCATTTAGGTTTACACAAAATACTGTTTTTGAAACATTACTCAACGACAAGACAACACACAATGATGGAAAATTAATCATTACGTTCAAACATAATTCTCCTTCGACATTTTTCTCGATTATTTTCGAAATTGCTGGCAACCAACTGCTGTGTCACATAAATCCGACGCAATATTCCGTCTTATTAACACGCCAATACAGATGTGTCGCGAAAGAGAGATGCAAGCCTGCAGAATCGATACTGGTTCTTCGTTAGTAATTATGACACGAAATAATACGTGATAATTTTTTTTTTCAAACACCTGCTGTTTTGATTTTAGAGCACACTCAAGATTTTGAGGTCGCAGTCAGTGGCGCAACCAAGGTGAGTTGGCTTAAGCCCCCTTAGTCAAGTCATTTGGAAAATTAACCTTAAAATACAAGCGTTTAAACGTATTTTAGACGTGACCTGAAGTTAAGGGGTGGTGAAGGTGCTAAGCAATTTAATTCTTTGAAATTACTTCTGAATTCTAGCAATTTAGTTATTCATATGGCTTCGAAAAGAGCGAAATGTGATTGAAACGGCGTTAAAATTGCTATTTTTTAGCTACAAAATTCCAAAAATTGCCCAGCGGCTAGAGGCTCCGCCCCCATGCCCCCAATCACAGTCACTAAATATTTAGTGACTAATTCCCGTCTGTGACACCCTTGAGTTGCATTAGTTTGTGCAGCGCGGGGGCTAAATCAGGCGGTTTTTGTGCAAAAAAAAGCTTTGGTTTACCCCTCTTAGCAAAATCCTGGATGCGCGTCTGGTAGCATTTACTGCTGTAGATGGATTTTTCAAGCAACTATTGGCCGCAGACGAAACGAGATAAGACACGCTGCCGGCCTTATTTTAAAAGTGCGCATAATTGTAGCCATGCGAAATCTAAAGATTAGTTTTTACATGCAAATTTTAGTGCTCCCCACATTTAACTAATGCCCTCTCACTTCATTTGCTCTGGCGACGGCACTGGGCCTACACAATGTGTGAGTGGACTTTACCTAATGGTAGCAGATTCGCTTGCACTGCTGCCCATCAATAATAATAATACTAAAAATTTTCAGGCGATCTCCAATTGCGGAAAACAAAAAAAGTCTTCGCAAATTTTCTGCGCAGTTTCTGGCGTTTTCCAACAAGATTTCAACCGTACAAAAAATATTGCTGTCCTCGTGCCACGGACAGAGCAATTCGCGAGGACTTGAGGATTCGAGGCCAAGGCCAAGGACTTGAGGCTTCAAGGCCAAGGACTTCAAAATGTGTCCTCGAGGCCAAGGACGTCCTCGAGGACTCCACCTCTGATACTATGTTCCTGATAGAGTACTTCTTCTGCTATATTTTGCATTATTTCATTCCCATATAACATACGGTTTGATCATCTGGTACAGTACTTATAAAACGTACACTTCCAAGATTAGTAAATTACAAAATAGAATCATCAAAATTATAACTAAATCAAATCCACGTTAAAAAGTTCTTCCTCTGTTTAAAAAGCATTGTATATTGACTTTAGACGACTTGTTCACTTATGAAATGGCTGCTTTAATGTTCAAATATCGATCAAACAATGTGCCTTATACTTTACATTGACCTCTGATTTCCATAAACTTAACACTAGAAGCTGCTCCTCCGACACTTACTATTTGCCCCGTTTTAAAACAAACAAGCTTCAACATTCCATAAAGTTTACAGGAGTAAAAGTGTGGAATAAAATACCAACTGAAATCAAAAATTGTTCCTTAAATGTTTTTCTCAAAAAACTTAAAACTTCTATTTTGGATACCTATTAATCTTCCGTTAGTTTTGCTGTTTTCAAAAAACAATAAGTGCACGCATGTTTCAAAATTTTATTCTAAAGTAAAATTTTTTCAATCGTAATCTACAATACAAATGATTTCGTAGAAAGCTTTATGTTTTTTGTTTTTTTTTCCTTTTCTTTTTAACATATACGGTAATGAAAGTCTGTCGCATGCTGGCGATGAACTAATTCTGTTTAGGTTGCCACTTGACTAGAAGACCCTTAAACGCCTTCGTGGAGAACCTATATTCTTTCTTTTTTGTAGATAATTGTATGTGTTTATTTTGTTTTAATACAATGCAATACAAATACTTGAACGCAGAATACTTAAATGAATTTTATATAAGTGCATTTGCGAACAGTTTCACTAATTTTTCTCAAAATTTAAGAACTAAAACAAAACAATGCCTGCCTTAGCAAGGAAAAAGATACGTTTTGGTCTTCTTTCTTCTTTTTTTATTGCCCACTTTTCCGTGAGGGTTGCGGGGGCAGCAGCTAGAGATTAAGCCGCCACACTTCACAGTCTTCCATTACCTTCATCATTTCGCTTGGGTGAAGTCCCGAGCGATTTCATCCAAGATCCTCAATGTAATCGGTCCATCTAGTTCTAGGTCGTCCAACTGGTCTTCTCCCATTTGCTTGGGCAAGTAAAGCTTGTTTGGGGAGTCTTTCCTGGGGCATTCTGCTTACATGGCCAAACCATTTAAGCTGAGATCTTTCAATTCGGAGAAGTAACGGCTCAATGTTGAGAGATTTTCGAATCTTAGAACTACGCACCTTGTTAAACAGCGTAACTCCTTTGATTACACAAGAAAAATTTTAAAGCAAGAAATCAAATTCTTGTATATTGATAAGTAATAATGCAGAGTCTAACTTTACGATGACTTCGCATTCAAAACTCGTACGAATTTTCTTGATTCTATGTTTTCAAGAACTCTAATCCAGAGGGCTGGCCTCCTCAATTCAAATGCCACGGTCAATGATAAAAATAGTTTTTACGTCACAAAATGCATTTGAAAAAAATTAACTGTTAAAATGCTTATTGAACAAATTTTCGAATATAAATTGAGGGGGTCTACCCCCCCATCGTATATGCACATTAACTTCTAAAACTGGGTATTTGCATGACAAAACAAAAATCTGCAAGGCAAATTTTCAAGTAAATTATTATTTACCGCTAAAACTATTGCAGGAGGCAATGTATCTTGCTTCCCCTTATCTGGGCCAAATCACTTACAAAATTTAACCCAAAAATGCAACATTTAAAATGTGTGTTGAACTAGACGTTTAAGTATAGGGAAGACTGAACAATTTAGTTTTGAAGGTCCGTTTAACAGCTAATTGTCCAACATGGCATTTCCAAATTTGGCATGTTTTAAATCAAATCAAATCTTTTGTTATACTCGCCATATTGTGCCGAAGCGTGTAACGAGTTTGCCGAACCCATCTCCGCGTAAAGCTTTCATGTATATTAAGCTAGCGGTACTTCTAAAATTTGGTATGCATTTGTAGTTAGAGTATCTGCTAGTTAAAGATCTTAAATTTTTTAAGGGGACCATTTGGCATGGTCTCATTGTGGCACGGTAGGCTACCATTGGCACCACCAAATTTTGTTACCGGTACCTTAGGTCTTTAATTTATATATAATAGATTTCCTTTATTTAGCTTTTGTGGTTAATCGGGAATGGCCTCAACGTAATTGGAGGATCGCTACAACATGGCATTCATAATTTTTTCATATTTTATTTCTACCTATCCTGAAAATTTTATTTTTCTGCCGTAGCAAAAGTAGTTAAAAATTTTAAAGGGCTTGTTTGAGAAGGACGCCACTATTGTGGAACCCCCGAGCTTTGTCATATTTTATCTTTTCTTTGTATATACCTATTCTAAAACACGAGTGGCTAAAAATTTTTATTTTGGAAGATCCGGAAGAAAAAAGTGAAGGATTTTCACAATCATTGTTCCCCCAAAATTTGTCTTAATTTATTTTCTTTTATATTTTACCTATTCTGAAAATTTCGTATGTCTAGCTTAAGTGATTCAAATTTTTTGATTTTTGGAGAACTCGTTTAAGGAAAACCCCCATTTTGGTACCTCTACATTTTGTCAAATGTTATCTTTTCTTTATTACTTTTATACTTACCTAGTCTTCAAATTTCATTGTCCAGCTTGAGTGCTTTGAGGGGGACCCAGTTGAGGGACCCCCATTTTGGTAACTCCAAATGCTATCATACTATAGCTTTCTGCTCTATCTACTACCTATCTAGAGAATTTCATGTGCTTAGCGTAAGTGGTCCAGGCCCAAACTCGGCCCGAATCCGAAAACATAATACCGAACCCAAAAACTAATTTGAAGCCCACATCACGCTCAAAAAACCCAAAGTTAAGCTAGGTCTGAAAAACTTAGCAATGTTGCGAAGTTACCTTGATTATGTTTTTGTGCACCTGAGACAAAAAGCACGTCTCAGGCCCCAAATCCTAAATTTTGTCAACTTTAGGTCCGAACACAGCCCGAACCCGAATAGCCAGGCCCGACTTACAACTCAGACTTAGCGTGCGTGGCTGTCTGAATTTTAGAGATCCCATTTGAGGGGGACCCCCATCGTGGCTCCCTCAACTTTTTGTAATGTTTCGCTTCTTTGAAATATGTACTTTTTCTGAAAATTTTACGCATCTAGATTAAACTCGCCCAAAAATAAAATAAATTTGGAGGGCCCGTTAAAGGGTGTTTCCCCAACGTGGCACCTCCGATGTTAGGAGGGACCTAGTGCTTCCTGATACCTACAATCGCTCAACATTAGAAATCCGTGCGTTTAGCGGTTTAAAAGCCTTAAAAGAAGAACAGAAAAAAAAAGAAAAATAGCACTCAAGCCAGGGTAAACTAACATTACCAGAAGAAAGGTGGCTAATAGTGTGTTCAAAAACCACAGACTGTTTTCATCAATCTCGGCACTTACCGAGATATACCCACACTAGCTCAAATTTCTTCACTTTTCCCCATTTTCGGCCTGAAAAATTGCGTTCACGTTTCCGGACGCCCCCACACTTGGTGAGCGTAAAGTCTCCATCTGCACCCACGTTGTGTTTAAATTTTAACATTTCGCGTTAAGCGTTTTTAAGTTACAGTGTAAACAAATAATAAATTTTTGACCCAAAAATTGCCGTTTTTTCTCGGCTTTAGCCTTCGCAAATCACAATCACGTGATTTAGGATCCCCAAAATTGGCATACATGACGCTTTTGTCTATTGACAAGTCAATTCAATCTATTTAGACATGCGATAAGACTAAGTACTGTAAGTACAGTTATTTAAGCCTGTAGCCATAAAAAAACTGAAAAAAAAATTGTTAAAGATATTGACATGTTATAGCATACCCTAAACTCAACTTTCTAGGTTTAACTGGTTTCCCCGCTTTTTTAGTTGTAAGCAAATCAAATAAGTTTCGATGCTAATCTATCAAGATGGCCGAGTAAAAACATAAATCCGAATAATGCGAAGTCCCAATAATAAAGCCATTCAACGCATAGCCTGCTTACTTACTTTCTTGTTGGCTAGTTTGTTGAGGAAGTACACACGATAAAAACATGATCCAGTGGAAGTTCATGGTTCTATGAGTTCTTTCTACAACAGCGCTGCTAACTCGTTATTATAAAGCAGAATTCCTCGTACCTGTTAGCTTTGTTGTAGGCTTATTATCCTATGCATGAAAGAGCCATTCATCACGATATGAATATAAACATTAAACCATGAAACAGGAAGTTGATGTAATTATGACACAGAGTGCAATGTAAATCTATTGATAAAATCAAGCGCGTGGCCCAAAATTCGCAATGGGGAGGGCTGTTGTTTCGGTCTGGGGGCGAAGCCCCCAGCCGCCGGATGCACGGGGGTCTGGGGCGGAGCCCTTAGCGCTCAAAAATTTTGCATTTTTTTGAAAAAATAACTTAATTTCAGGGCTATTTTAATATAAAGATAATGCTTTTAAAACGTGATTTAGAAATTGGCAGTGCAAGCATGATTAAACTGGTTGCATAAATGGGCTATTTGGGGGGTGGCTAATGGTAAAATTTTAGTTATCGTATTTAGATGCTGGAAAATTATAAAATTGCATAGTCCAATAAAACTCACATGGAGTAATCTTGTTTTGTCCAAAGTTTATGGAGAAAAATAATTGGGGGGGGGGGGTGCTAATGAAAAGAGATTTGAGAAGAATGATTGGTAATTAACTAATACTCAACATCCCCCCTCCCCCTATTTCGAAGTTTATAGTATGTTAATTGATGACATCTATGTTTAGCATTTTTACACTAGCGATCAAATTTGACTGCCTATTTTAGGCCATTTTTCAAAATTTTCATGTATTTGTGAGTTTTATTTTTGACAAATTAGCCCCCCCTAAATATATGTTTCAAAAGATGCTTTTAATCATTATTTGAATCCATTCCAGAGCATAAAACAGTCTCAAAAGTGCTAAAAACGCAGTATTTTTCTTATTCTGCATTTTGGTCGACATGCCAATGGCCCCCCCCCTGGCTACGCTACTGGATAAAATAAGCATAGAAACAAGTCTATTGTTAGTTTGTTACCATGTTTCCCCGAAAACAAGATCTAACCCGAAAATGAGACCTAGCCCGAATTTTAAAACTGATTTTAATAGAAGCCCTACCCTAAAAATAACACCTAGGCGATAGGGCGAGAATGTTTTGTCCTGGAGTGTGTTTTTCCTGCTTGAAAAGTTATTGTGGGAATTTTACGATAAAAAGTAGTGCTAGTTAATGATTCGATTAGCTGAATAATGATAATATTTCCATCATTAATTTAAAAGGTGTGGGAAAGGAGAAAGTTCAATGACCTGAGATAACATGAAGATTACGCCCCTATTCAATCTACGAACAGCTGTTTTTAAATAAAAATGTATTATTTATAAGTAAATAGATATCGGTTTTCATTTTTTGTGTATTTGAAAATCTCGTAATTTTCTACTTTGCAATTTTGTTTTCGATTAATGAAAATAAATGATATCCTTCTAAAATAAACCCTGGTGTTACTTTTCGAAAGAAAATTAATATAAGACCCTGTCTTATTTTCGGGGAAACACGGTACAAACTATAACACATAATCGTTGAACTGAAGTATAATTTTCTAAACGTTACTGCTCTTTTGTCGGTTTTGGTTTAAGCCAAAGGAAATTGTTTTAGTCACGGCAAAAAATATTTAGTATTTGATTTTGTAAACATTCATAGCAGATTTTGTTGTGGACAACAAAGAAAGTAATATTGGAAACAGCGAAAATTTTATTTTAAGGGAGTTTTTTCGTGGGCAAATTTCCACTTCACCTCTTAATTGCTTACTCTTTTGTCAAGAACAAAACTCGCAAATTTATTTTAAATACTTAGGGGCGTCGCCAGCTTAGCGAGATCAGGGGGGCAAAGCTGAAAACCGGGGAGGGGGGGGCAAAGCTGAAAACCGGGGAGGGGGAGGGGCAAAGTTTTGACGGTAAGTTATTGCAGTATTTTTAGAGTCAAGTAGATTGTTTGTGTAGCGGGGTTGTAAATTTCGTTTCGTCTTTGAGTAATACAGCTATTTGGCGTTGATTAAGTTCATAGAACCATTTTCAGCTTTATTTTACGAAGTAGTTACTTAGGTTGCAATGAAACGATTACTAAACCGTATATTTATTCAATGCCTATCTGACGTGCATGATTGCCTTCGTCTTTTGCACAAGAACAGCTGGGGATCACATCGGTTATTATACCACATCGTTCAAAGCAAGACACAAACTTGCAACAAAAATTTTAGGCATATTCTATGGCTATTGCGTTAGTAAACATATAGAATTAATCTAAATAATAAGAAGAAAAGTTAAGAACTGCGCATGAAGAAACTACCTTGAATGGTTTTTGAACAAATGGAGAAAGCATCAGTCTCTGACATATTGAAATATAGACAAAGCCGCTAACTCAACAATTGCTGAAAAAATAACGTAAATCTTCTCATTTAACTAAACATGACTACAGCTAGCATAATGGCTGGAAACGACTGACGACAGAAAACTCAGGAAAAAAATAAGCAAAATTTAAATGCAAAAAATCCGCAAAGGCTAAAGCGTTGTCCACCATAACAGTACGGTACTAACAACAAAAAAATTGGATTAAAAGTTGATTATTTCCTTCTAAAGATATTATTCTTCTCTCACAAGAAAACGGCAGTTTTGCTTACATGCAATCAATTTAAACTACCACCATCGCATTTTTAAATCGATTTTTTGCAATAATGATCAATGATCATACGTAACATATGGAGACGAAACAATTATTTGCTAGCTGATTAAAAATATTTTTCATCCATTTAATTTTTAAAACGATTGCATGTAAACGAGGTAGCCCGTTGCCTAAATGCTGACGGCCTGACATATTTTGAACCAAATATGGAGTAAAACTTAACACCAACAAGTCCTCATCATCACCTTAGAAGCAAGCAAAGCAAGTATAACTGAAACAGCTGAATTATCCTACTCCGTCGGGCAAACTTACGCAGCATCACATCAAAATCGGCATTTTTAGTATAACTGTTCAAAAATGCAAGCAAGACTAGGTTTCGCTTTCTTGTATGAGTCATCGAGCGCCTATAGGGTGTCAAGACTAGTGTTGTAAAAAAACGTTTTTTTTTTGAAGGGCGTTTTTTTTACCTTGTTTTTTTGTTTTTTTTGCCGTTTTTTTGTTTTTTTTATATGTAATTGTAGTTTTTAGATGATTGAGAAGACTTAAATGGTTTTTCAAGATTTGGTTAGGTACGTTGCTTCTTTTGAGCTACATAGACCTAACAATTGCTTGCTGAGAGAATAAAATGCGGAAGTTTCGATAGTTAAGGTGGAATGGCAACTCTGCTACTTTCCTCCTCACTGACTGGTTTATTTCACAACAATTCGCAGTGGCGTCGCTAAGGATAGTGACACCCGGGATGGAATTTTGTGGTGTCACCCTTTATAATGTATAGCAAGCTGCAAAAGGTGTTATTTTAAAGATAACGGTACTACTTCATTTCTGTAGATAGCGGCTGTTATTTGGCTAGTGCAATAGATTCTCATTGTAAGATTCGATAACTTAGAAGTATGAGCAGCACCGTGGCAGCTAGCTCACGTTTATATTCAGGCGTGAACTAGAAATCTGCAATGGGGAGAGGCTGTTTTGGGGGTCTGTAAGCTCCGCCGTAGGCCATTGGTAGTCTGGGCGTAGAGCCCCGAGCACTCAAAAAATTTAAATTTTTTTTTTGCAAAAATAACTTAATTTTAGGCTTATTTTGATAAAATGCTTTTAAAACATGGCATCAGGGATAATTCTGGTGGCATAGAAATGAGCAAAAACATGGTGAGACTCTTAACCAGAAATATGCAATGGGGCTGTTCTGGGGGTATGGGGGCGGAGCCCAGCACTCAAAAATTTTGTATTTTTTTGCAAAAATAACTTAATTTTAGGCCTATTTTGATAAAAATTGATGCTTTTGAAATGTGGCAAAGAAATTAGCGGTGAAAAACATCATTAAACTGGTTGCATGCATGGGCAGTGGCTATGTGGAAAGTGACTAAAGGTAAAAACCAATGTTTAATTTGTTCAGTGGGCATATTTAAAGCATTTGATTTTAAAGTTTAAACTTTTGTAGTTAGCCGGCTTTAGTTGAAATTTACCAGTAGCAATTTAAGCAGCTTATATAACTTAACCGATCTAGAAAGTTATGCCTTTTGTGAAATCTCTTCGTCCATTGTGCCTGCTATTGTCTACTTTGCCCGGTTTTTGGCTTTGGTTCACACCGTAAATTTGGCCATCTCCTAAAATACATAAAATTTTACGCCACAGCAATACCATGCGATAGATTGACGTTTAAATCAAGCACTAATTACGAATAATTGTTAACACCACTAGTTAAACTCGAAATAGATGCAAATTAAGGCTCGAAAAAAATTACACTGAGAGCAGTTAAATCATTAGTTTAAACTTAAATGACATACCGACGAAATATAACTCAATGAAAACAACAGTTTATGCGTTTTGACTTATAAGCAACCGTAGCGCTAGCCGTTAATAACAACACTAAATCCAAAAAATCAACATAGATCTTGTAAAATAGACTTATAAAATTATCAAAGTTTAAAGAAGTGCTAATTTTGTCACAAATGAAGGAGATACAACTGTTCTGTTTCAGCGCCGTGAATAATAACCTCGAATTTGATCATGATTTGATAACCGAAGATAAATACCACCGTCTTAATTACATAATTCTCGTGGGTTACTAGACAGCAAGCCGAATTTACACCACTGAAAAAAGTAAACAAAAACCGAATTCTGACTAATTAAATTCTTTTTCAATTTTTGCAAGCTTTTATCTGCTATTCAACTTTGATGTTACAAAGAGTCAACTGATTTAAAGCCTGAAAATACGCCCTGTATCTTAACTATCACTGTTTTTGCATGCATTTACATGGGGCCGATGCGCAATTTTGACATCCAGCGGTTTGACTAACAGCGTGATGACGTCACGTGCAATCCATCAATAAGGAAATATTAGTTTTGATGTCTTTTTTTCAAGCTTTTAATCTGTTAAAGATTTTCACGGTTTTCAGGACCGGCTTGCTAAAGGGTGTTACAAAACAACAATGTGATATTATTTAAAAATAACAATTAAAAACAAAAAAAAACAAAAAAACAATGTTTTTTTGAAACCAAAAAAAAACAAGCAAAACAAACAAGCTTCGTTTTTTTTTATTTACATCACTAGTCAAGACACGAGAAAGTGTGGAAAATGAAGCCTCACAAACAGCAAGCTTGAGCCGAAGGTAAGTGCAGCTTCATATATTTGATACACCAATGGAAAAGCGCTTCGGGTAGGACATAAAAGTTCACAAGTTTTTTGTAATAAAGATGAATTTACATATCCTATCGAGTTAATTTGCCGAAAAATATAAGATTTGGCGACTTCGCATTCACTTGTAAAAGAATCATTCTCTTTACATTCAATTAAATCAGCAAATGACGTCAAATCTACGGGTGACAAAAAATTTTCTTTTGCAGGTGACGAATGCGATAAAGCCGACAACAGCGAAATATTTCTTCCACTAAATCTTTCTTTCATTTCTCCCATAGCGTATTCAAGTATTTCAATCAATAAAACGCGAAGAGACTGCTGATTGGTAGTCGCAGTTGATGAAGCATCTGCATGACCAACTGTAGAATAAACAATACTTTCATTCAAGGTTAAGGGCAAATTCCGCTGCCTCTTGTTAGGACTTTCAGTAGATTCTTCATTCTCTACTGGAGCATCTTTTACAGCCGCAGAAATTTGTTCAAAAGTTCCATCGATATTTCTACGTATGACTTTTAGTGAGTCAATCGTAGTTTCTACCAACGAAAACGCATTTGTTACATCGCAGTTGCGACTCTGCAGTGTTTTATCGGCATGGGATAATAACATCAGAACTTTCCGCATTGTCACTGCAATAAAAAATACTTTCTGCTTTGCAGTAATTTAAGCAAGCCAGTAGCTTCAATAATAATAATATCAGCTTCAACCCCGTTACTTTCGCATTCGCATGTATCTAACACATTAATTATGTTATGATAGTTGGTCAAAATCGCAGAGGTAGTCTCCGAGTGTCCACTCTAACGTTACTCCATTACGCGTTTCAGTTTCGCACCAGTAGATATGGAGGACAGTTTGGGACGTCGAATAAAATTATAAAGGCTGCTGCAAGTGTCAAAAAACCTTTTCACATCATCAATTGCTTTCAATGTATGAACAATACCAAATGCAATTGGTGATTAAAACAATGCACATATGGAATGCGCTTGTTTAAAGCTTCTTGAATCTTTGTCTGGACCTTGCCATATCTTCCCGACATAACTGCAGCACCATCGTAGCACAGGGAAATCATTTTCTTAGGATCAATACCACAGCTATTTATGCAATCTAAAAGTACTGATGTGATGGCATCAGCATCAAAGTTTTCCGTTAACGGCAGTCCAATTAACGATTCGTAGGCTTTTCCCACCTTAACAAATCTAATAACAACCGAAACATTTTTTACATTAGTAGGATCACGAGTATACTATCAGCTTTTAAGGTGAACTAATTTATTTGCGATGTTTTTATGTCCGCAACGACCTTTTCGAGCACAGTTTCCTTAGGAATTTCGACCATTTCGTTCTGAATCATAGGTGATGTATAAGTAGCATTTTTCGGAATGTTTGCAAACGCGCTTCGCAGTTTTTTGTCCTTTAACAACGTATATTCGAAAAGCTTCATAAATAAACCAGACGGTTCATCATTAGTACTTTCATCCAAAGTGATGATACCACTACTATTGTGACCGCGCAATGGCAACTCATTGATGCACAGAAATTGAATAACTTGGGCGATTGACTTAACGTAGTATCGGTTTTTGACTAGTTGATCATCATGTACGAGAGTAGATACACTTTGATTAGTAGAAATTCTGATTTGTTGTTCCTTCCATAATGATAACGTCTAAACGTTCATACTTGAAGCCTTATGTTTATTAAACCCATTATTTTTTTCCAAAGCATGCTTCCAATTGGAGTAACCACTCGTAATAAAACTTGGGTCATAATTAGCAGTTGTTGAATCCCGTGCTAAAAAATGCCGACAACAGAAGCAAAATGCTCCCTTTTTAGAAATAGGGAATTCTAACCACTCTCTGGCTTGAAACCACGAAGCCTTGAAGTCACGAATGTTTTTTCCATATAGCGTTGGTGAATAAGAAGTTAGGCGAGGCTGGACTGTATGTCCTTCTTTACGACCGAGATCTATAATATCATTTGAAATTGAGTGCGTGATGGAAGTGGAACTTGTTTGAGAACTTGAAGGAGAAGTGGGTAACAATCGTTTCGGTTGCTGTTGTGGTCAAATTGCATATTTGCACTGACACACCTCTTGTTCGAGGAAGAGATGGGCCGTAGTTACTGCGTTAACAGTGACACCTGAACTTTGGGCAGCATTGATCGAGCGATTTATGGCAAAATACCGATGTAATGACATTCTTGCACCAAAATAACTGGAATAATGCAATGTTTAACTAACCAAGCTTTTTTGGCAAATTTTCAAAGAAGCAAATGCTAATATTAACTCAAATATTGGTACCTCTATGATGAATACTGTAGCTAATAATATACAATTCTGTATTACAAGCCAAGTAGAAAAATGAACAGTTAGCATTTATACTTGAATGCCAATTCTGTTTCTGTACTGCCTATAACTTCAATAAGACAGGTAAGTGCCCATCCAAGGGGTGTATCTCCCAAAAAAATTTCTGCTGCATCCCTCCCAATAGTTCGCATTGGTGCAGTGTGTAACTTTGGTGTTACAACTTGCAACGTTACCAAAAGATGCATTTTATCCTCGAAAAAACATCGAAAAAGCCAAAGATTCGGTACCCCGCGGGAAGCTCACAGCGCCCCCCAGACCACCTATAGCTGACTTTAAGGTCGTATCACCATAACTTTTGTGGTTGAAAATTCTTAATCGCCACCAGCAATTAAGAATTTTCATCCACAAAAGTTATGGTGATACGACCTTAAAGTCTATTAAATCTATAGTCTATTATGGTACGACCTTAAAAGTCTATTATGGTGATACGACCTTAAAGTATATTAAAAATTTCCTTTTATCAATCCAGCAAAAAAATTTATTGTACAAAAGAGCCCTTAAATTAAATGATAGTAATACATGGGCACAATACAAAGTCTATAGAAATAAACTGACTCATATTAAGGAATATGCAAAACGACTTTACATTAAAAATTTAGTGAATGATAATAAGCATGACACCTCGTCGCTTTGGAAAATTATAAATAAAATTATTCACTTGAAAAATGTGAAGAAAAATAATATTCCAAATAAAATGTATGCTTCCAAAAGTGAAAGTGCAAAAGGTCCACAGGCCATCAGTAACTTGTTCAATAAATATTTCATAGAGATAGGAGTTAACCTTGCATCTACAATTGAAACACCAACTATAATTGATGGCAAATTTAATGCCACATCTTTGATTCAGAGTAGTTGCAATTCGTTTTTTCTGGAACCAATAGTTGAAGAAGAAGTAGTAAATTACATCAGAGCTATGAATCCATCAAAAAGTACAGGAAGACATGAAATTCCTGCAAAGTAAATAAAAATGTCAGGCTCTGTTATAGCTCCAGTTCTAACTAACATTTTTAATGCATACATATCAACAGGATATTTTCCAAAAGTGTTAAAAACCGCTGAAGTTGTTCCAATTTTCAAAAAAGGCGAAAGAGAGTTATGCAGTAATTATCGCCCTATTTCTATTTTAAATCCTTTTGCCAAAGTATTTGAAAAGTGTCTGCTTGATCAACTAAACAATTATTTTGTGAGCAATAATTTGATTAGTCCAAACCAGTATGATTTTAAGAAAAATTGCTCAACAAATGAAGCCGTTTTAGATATTTACAATAAGCTACTTGACAATATGGATAAAAAGCTCATTACATGTTCTATTTTCTTAAATTTAAGAAAAGCATATGATACCATCTTTCACACAATACTGATCAAGAAACTAGAAAAGTATGGAATTAGAGGATTACCATAACAGTTACTAGCAAGTTACCTGACTGACCGTCAACAGTATACAATTGTAAATCAATATAAATCCAAGCCAAGAGATGTTATTTGCGGTATTCCTCAGGGCTCAACTCTAGGTCCGTTGTTATTTAATATTTATATCAATGATCTACCACTTGCCTCAAATTCCACAATTCATCTTTTTGCAGATGATACAAACCTTACTCTCTCCCATTCTAATGTTTCAACACTGCAACAAAATATTAATGATGAATTAGTCAATGTAAGCAATTGGCTCAAGTTGAATGAATTATCAATTAACTTTAATAAAACTGAGTTTATGGTAGTGACAACAAAACAAAATAAACCTGAACTCGAAGTATCAATAGATAATAATCCAATCAAGCAATCACATCACATAAAGTATTTAGGTGTTCTCATAGACGACAATCTAAACTGGAAACAACAAATCAAGGAACAATGTTCAAAGGTAGCAAGGGGATCTTGGGCCCTAAATCAATTAAAACACTTTGTAGATGAGCCAATCTTAAGATCTGTTTACCACTGCCTCATATACTCTCATCTACAATACTGCTTAAGTAGTTGGGGGACTGCTTCAAAATCAACATTAGCACCTCTCTTTATTCTGCAAAAAAGAAGCATCAGATTGTTAACTGGAAGTGGATATCGTGAGCATACTAATCCTTTGTTCTATCGAGCTAAATGCTTAAAACTCAAGGATATTTACTCTCTGGAAACTGCAAAGCTAATGTACAAAATTCACAATAATGTATTATCTTTTGCAAATTCAGATAAGTTTAACCTAATAAAAAACTGCTATACACATAAGACAAGATTGAGCCACAAAAACAACTTCTTTCTCCCAAGAACTAGAACAAGATTGGGGCAAAAGTCTCTATTATTCGCAGGAATTAAAATTTGGAATGAAATTCCAAGCAGTATAAAAGAAGTTTCATTCTACAGATTTAAAAAAGCTGTTAAAGCTCATTTTTTATCAACCTATGAAACCGATAAAAGCTAGAATAACAGCTTTCTATCAGCAATACAGTAGTAATTACAGGAAACATAGTTGCATATTTATGCTTGAGTTCAACAATAACCTATTCTATTGCTTGAATGGCATGAGATGGTGCGTTCATCTATCACACATTTATACAATACGTCATCTCTCATTTTGATGTGCCCTTGAATTATAAGTATTTTTGCGGAAACTGACTAAGGTTGATATATACTGGTATTGGAAATTGTACCAGTACCTACCAGTAGCGTAGCCAGGGGGGGGGGCGGGGGGGGCTATAGCCCCCCCATTGGCCTGCCGACCAAAATGCAGAATAAGGAAAATACCACGTTTTTAGCACTTCTAAAACTCTCTTTTGCACTGGATTAGACTAAAAAATGATTTAAAGCATAGTTTGAAACGTTTATTGGGGGGGGGGGGGCTAATGGACTGCCGACCAAAATGCAGAATAAGGAAAATACCACGTTTTTAGCACTTCCAAGACTCTCTTTTGCACTGGATTAAACTAAAAAATGATTTAAAGCATGGTTTGAAACGTTTATTTGGGGGGGGGCTAATGGACTGCCGAGCAAAATGCAGAATAAGGAAAATACCACGTTTTTAACCAGTAGCGTAGCCAGGGGGAGGGCGAGGGGCTATAGCCCCCCCATTGACATGTCGACCAAAATGCAGAATGGGAAAAACACTACATTTTTAACACTTTTGAAACTGTTTTATGCACTGGAGTGGACTAAATAGTGATTTAAAACATCTTTTGAAACATGTGTTCAGGGGGGGGGGCTAATTTGTCAAAAATGAAACCAACAAATAAATGAAAACTTTGAAAAATGGTAAGAAATAAGCAATCAAATTTGATCGCAAGTGTAAAAATGCTGTACATAGATGTCATCAACAAATATACTACAAACTAAGGAATAGGGGGGTGGGGCTATTCAGTATTTGTTAATTACCAATCGTTTCTCTCAAATCTCTTTTCATTAGCCCCCCCCAATTATTTTTCTCTATAAACTGTATACGAAATAGATTACTCCGTGTGAGTTTTATTGAACTATTCGATTTTGTAATTTGCCAGCATCTATACAAGAGAACTAACATTTTACCATTAGCCACCTCCCAAATAGCCCATTTATGCCATTAGTTTAATCTTGTTTGCACTGCCAATTTCTAAGCCACGTTTTAAAAGCATTATTTTTTAATCAAAATAGCCCTAAAATGAAGTTATTTTTGCAAAAAAAAATGCAAAATTTTCGAGCGCTGGGGGCTCCGCCCCCAGACCCCCAAAACAGCCCCCCCCATTGCAAATTTCTGGCTACGCGCCTGGTACCTACTAATGACATATAGGCAAACAATACAAACACAAAGCAAGGAGGATTTTTTGTTTTTTTTTTCACTCCAATTGCCCACTTTAAATTCTATAAAACATAAATGAGCATTATGAACTTTATTGATTTTATTTTCTATCCAATCTGTAGTTACAGTTTTTTTTTTTTTTAGTATGCTTAGAGTTAGAACAATTCTAATGTTGCCTTGCATTTTCTTTACATGTTGACTGTGAGTTTTGTGTATACACTGTACAAAGTGTACATATCTTTGCAACATTTTGTTTTAATTTTGCATAAAATTTTTTATCATAGAATGTAGCAGACTGAGAAAATCTAGAAGCTGCTTTTTACCCTTAACTTGGTGAGGTGGCAGTAGACTTAGATGACCTTTCGGTCCTTCGCTGTCTCCTCACCAAGTGACTAAATATCGCTTTGACTCTGCAAGTTTGTGTGTTGGTTTTAAAGGAATTGCATAATTCGATGCTTTGGTGATAGACCTAGAGGAAGTTGCAGTTTTTTCTTGTGATATGACGTCACTTGGTAAATAAATAAATGTGATGATGATGATGATGAGCACTCCTTCCAAACCTTAATAAACGTTTCTGCAGACTTCCTTACTGGTATTGGCAAAAATGAGCGTTGAACTTTATTCCGAAAATCTCCAATTTGAGCATTATCCCTCCTCCCAATGTTCAAAATTATCAAAAAACAGACAAATTCCGTAAATCATCCCCCAACGGTCAATATGGATCGGCACCACTGACTACTGCATTGGTAATGCACCAGTACTGCATTACTGCTCTGAAAAAATCATCACAAATAGTAGCACCAAACAGCCAAAACAGTACTATAGGCTGCAAACGCATACTCAAAATCTCAGATATCAATGGCGTTACTAGTGCCGAGAGCACTGCTTAGTTTGTCTTGCTACAAGTACTAATCGATCTAGTTAAATGAACTATACGGCAATCGACACTTCTTGCAAACCTGAAAGTCAGAAAATTACCGTAGTCTAGCTACCAAAGAATTGGTCAATGGATTCCGATTCGGGGGAGGAGTGCAGTCTGTTTCTCTGTTAGCTCAGAGTTTCTGCAGATCGATTACTCATACTGCTGAACAAGATTCCAATTAAAATACAGTATGGTTTGAGTTGCTAAGCTAAGGCCTTCCACTTCCAGACATGGGCTTGTCAACTCAACTCACTTTTGCTAAGTTTGCTTACCCGTAGCCTACGTTTGCTACATAGCCTAGAAGTGTAACTGACCGATCGAATACTTATGTTTTTTTGCGTAGGCATTTGGCTATAGTCTATTTTTCTTTCTGTAACTATTGATTGCACGGTAGATTGCGGATGATTTGTACTATTCGTATACCACTGATCACCAGCTTACAACCTACACCAACTTACTGTACATTACCTTCAACAGTCGCAACACCTGACTTGTAATAAGGCCCCGCCTATAAGTGCTGCTTTATATGACTTCATAATCCACGATGCGACGCCTACAACACAGTACACACCATAGGCGTAGCCAGGATTTTTGATTGGGGGGGGCCCAAACCACAAATCACATGCAATGACGTCATCAGAAATTTTTGAAAAAGTAATTTTTTGTGGGGCAAAGGTATCGTAGAATGGAAGATCTGAAGCCGTAGCCTAATGGCACTTAGCCAGGATTTTGGTAAAGGGAGAGGGCGAAAACTAATTGTTAAAAAGTGTAAAAGTCTAACTTGGAAGACGTGTTGAGTAAGCTAGTGTACTCAAACGTATCACAGACGGGGGTCTGGGGGCAGAGCCCCCAGCCGCCGATGGCTATGGGGGCTGGGGGCAAAGCCCCCAGCCGCTGGGCGATTTTTGTAAGTTTTTGGAAAAAAAAGCTATTTATATCCCATTGGATCACATTTCGCACGAGTTCAGAGCCATTTCAAAGAACTAGATTTTTAACATTTCAAAGCCAATCGAAAAAATTTAGTTGTTCAATCCTCTTTTTGCAATTAAATCCGAAAACACGCTTAGAATCTTGCATTATGGTGTAAAATTTTAATTGTAAGTGATTTGGTCTATAGGGGGAAGTAACGAACATTGCCTCCTGCAATACTTTAGCAGTAAATAATTAAGTTCATAATAACGTTAAATGAGGGCCTGGGGTGGCAACTTTTAGGTCAAAACTCTTAGATTTCTCACAGGCTTTGCATATAAATTGTTAAAAATTTGCATTAAGCGGCCCCTGGCCCGGGAATCTTGGTCGTTAGTCAGGGGCCCTTGGGCTCCCTGGTTGCCAGTTAGAGGCCCCGTTGCCCCTTGCTTTTCGGTTACGATCCCCTGGCTCCCTGGTTGTTAATCAGGGGCCCTGGGGTTCCCTGGTCGTCAGTTTGGAGGGCCCCAGGGCCCCTCGTTGTCGGTTAGGAGGCCCCTGGCCCCTTGGTTGTTGGATAGGGACCCCCTGGTTGTTAATTAGGGGCCCCCTGGTCGTCAATTAGGGACTCCAGGACCCCCTGGTTGTTGGTTAGGGGCCCTGGAGCCCCCTGGTTGTCGTTTAGGGGCCCCCTGGTTGTCGGTTAGGGGCCTGGGGCCCCCTGTTTGTCAGTTAAGGGGCCCCCTGGTTGTTGGTTAAGGGTCCCTTGGTTGTTGTCAGTTATGGGCCCCCTGGTTTTCAGTTAGGGGTCTCGGACCCCCTGGTTGTCGGTTAAGGATTCCAGGGCCCCCTAGTTGTTAGTAAGGGCCCGCTTGTTGTTAGTTGGGGGCCCCGGGACTCACTTGTTGTCATTAATATTATTGTTAATTACTGCTATGTGCGTATTTACTGAAAAAAAGCTGCAACTAAACATCGCCAGGCTATGTTCTCATAACTTTTTGTCGTTAGTGATATTTTGATTGGGGGGGCCCGGGCCCCCTGGGCCCCCCCCCCTGGCTACGCCTATGGTACACACAAACTGCTGGTAGCTATATTATTATTATATCGTACTAAATTGATTTGTTGTTGTTGAACCTGACCCAAGACACGAGATTGTGCTGCGTACCGTACCCTAGATTGTAATATAGATGTCAGGATAGTTAGTTGCATGAAGTAAACAAAGAATCAGCCAAAAATTATTTTTAACTAACGTATAGTAACAAAAACTTTCACTAAAATCGATTTCGGCCAGTGGCATCTTCAGTTTATTCGCATACAATCAATCAAATAGAATCGATGTCAGGATAGGGGATGGAACAGTTAAAATTACCACTATTTTAACTGTGAGGGTGCTCACTTTTTAAAAAAATACAGTGGGGAGGGCAAGAAATAAACCGGGGGGGGGGGCAAAAATAGAAATCGGGGGACAATGCCCCCTATGCCCCCCGCTGGCGACGCGCCTGTAAATACTGTACTAACGTACTTTCTTTTCCTACAAACTGACAGAAGTGGGCACTCGGTACTTTAAAAGTACCGACGGTACTTTTGCCGCTACTTTGTTAAAAGGTACCGACGGTACTTTAATCGTTACATTTTTGAAAAGTACCGACGGTACCAGTACTCGGTACCGTTATGCGATACTTTTCGGAAAAAAAATTGTTCGTTTTGGAAACAGCATTAGCAGCAGCCCTCTGCGTATCTAACCAAATCTGTTCCCTAGCTGGACAAATCTATTGGCCAAACTGGACAAACCTTAAGGTCCCGCACAGAGGCAGAGGGTTTGTAGGAAATAAAGATTTTTCATTTGGGGTACTTTACAAGACAAGTAAAAAATCGCTGGGCTCTTGTAGTAAGAACAGCCATAGGATATCCTTAGTACAAGGACTCCCCTCTGCGTGACCACGAAAATCAAAATTGAACAAGCTTGACGTCCTTCGTGGTCGACTCTTGGGAAATGCTTAATGATAGCCTAAGGCTGTCCTTACTACAAAAGCCCAGCGATTTCTCACTTGTTTTGTAAAGTACTACAAGTGAAAAATCGTTTATTCCCTAGAAACCTTTTGCCACTATACAGACCATTAAAGTTTGTCCAGTTTGGCCAAGAGGTTTGTCCAGTGAACGCTTCTCGGCTCTCAAGAGCTAAGATCAAGTGATCATTCTTTTCAAAATTATTGGTTGGGATCCGCTATCATCGCTGGTCACTTGTATTAATTTCTGAAAAGGTTCGTAGGAAAGTTACAGTAGTTCAGCTACCTTTAGTAGTTCAAGCTTCTTTCGCCACGATAGATTTACTAGCGCTACTGCAAATGCCTCATAGGCGTTTGCAGAGCTTAACAATCACTGGCGCTCAAAGCAATTAGGACGCGGCAACGCGTTCTTTGTGCTGAGTCAGCTGGTAAAACAATTTACACTCAGAGCAGTTCTGGATGCTTGAAAAAGTGTCTTCAGCTCTCAATGCTACTCTTACTACTATCCCACAAACTCCACACATATCCAAAAACCCAAAAAAATCCACAAAAGAAAAGCTGTGGGCGGCTGATGAGAGCTAATAGCTCGAAACAGCGCTGTCTACCTCAGTTCTTTAATGACTCGAGCTGCATGCGGCTGCAGGGTTGGTAGTTTATCTGGCCATATAACTGCGCATGGAAATTGTTTTTTCTTCCCAGGAGTTGATCACAAAGGACTTCAAGCTTGCCAAGGTTAACTATGTTAACGGACTAAATTAACTTCCGTTAAGTTTCGTTAACTTACGTTAGGGTTTAGGTCTTCATCGTTAATTTCTTGCAGCATTTATTCATTGTACCGGTGCAAACCAATTTGTACTGGTAACATTTCTTCTGTATTAGCACGAGTTTTACAGAAAAAGCGAAAGAAGCTCTTTTTTGGGGCAAATAATAGCTTGCAGCCTCATATGTCTATTAATTATCGCTGTTTGCAATTTCCAAAGATTTTTCGATCGCATCTTCGTTTGTGCATTTGAATCTATTTTTACCTTAAAATTAGATTGAACTCTAAAATGTAACTTCCAAAACACAAAAAGACCGCCATAGCAATAAATTTTTCCTTGCAATCAGCTCAACAGTGTCATTACGTGTTTTAGATGTGAGTGAATAAAAATAAACATAAATTACATGCAAAATATTAACGAATTAAAGGACTTCATTAACTTTAGTAAATTAAGGCTAAAAATAACCATAGGTCAGCAAGTTAATGCAAAACGTTAGCTTCGTTAACCAGAGGTGGAGTCCTCGAGGACGTCCTTGGCCTCAAGGACGTCCTCGAGGACACATTTTGAAGTCCTTGGCCTTGGCCTTGGCCTCGAAGGTCAAGTCCTTAGCCTTGGCCTTGGCCTCGAGGCCTCAAGTCCTCGAAAATTGGCCTGTCCTCGGCTCGAGGACAGCACTATTTTTTGAATTGTTAAAATTTTGCGGAGCGCTTGAAAAATTTTTTAGAAAACGTTTTTTTGTGGAGATCGCTTGAAAAATTTTTGTGAAGACCTTTTTTTTTTTTTTTTTTTTTTTTTTGAGATCGCCTGAAAAATTTTTGTGAAGACCTTTTTTTTTTTTTTTTTTTTTGGAGAGCACTTGCGCTTGTGTCCTTGGTCCTTGGCCTTGGCCTCGAGCATTCCTGTCCTTGGCCTCGAGAGTGTCTGTCCTCGGAAAGGCTGTCCTTGGCCTTGGCCTTGGCCTCGGATTTTTTTTGTGTCCTTGGCCTTGGCCTCGAGCCTTGTGTCCTCGACTCCACCTCTGTCGTTAACCACTACTCCTTGTAACAAACTTCACACCTCCGTTTACGTTAATCCGTTATTTTTAGCTGTAATTAACAGAAGTTAATAAAGTCCGTTAATTCGTTAATATTTTGTGTGAATTTAAACTTCTTTTTATTCACTCGCTTCTAGAATACGTATTGATGCTTGTTACGTCGCATCAGCTGCAGCGGGTACCGAACCTGGCCTTGTCTGCTTTTTGTCGAGCCGGGCATCGCTATCCTTTGCATTGCTGCTAACACGTGATGTTTCGCCTCACAAGAACCAGCCAGTTTGCTACTTCCTTTGCTTTTCGCAATTTGCATAACTGCTTATCTGCTTCCTTTCTGCTCGGCGTTTTGCCAGCTTACTGCTTGCCTTTTCTCGATTTACACTCATTCTTTTTCTGACTGTGGTCTTGGCAACTGCCAATTTCTCTGAGGTTTCCCACCTGGAATAATTTTATAATTTGGATACTTCTCTTGCAACTGGCTGGAAAAACTATTTCGGTACGTATAAACGTTTATTTATTGTTTTGTTCTTCGTATGTTTACCAATGATTTAGGTACTATTGTTAAAAGGTAATTTCTCGACCCCCTGATAGTTAAGGATTTATATTTGCATGTTAGCTTCTCGTCCCTCTTTATTGTGTTAATCTTTCTACTTGTTTTGCAACTTTACTCTAGGTTTAGAATTCTGACCCTTCAGCTCGTATAGCCGGGTTTTTGTTATTTTTTAGAAATCGCTCTGAATGCTCTGATCGCTCCCATCCTTTACAACAAGTGGCAATTCAATAAAAAGAACTCCTTTACAACAAAGTGGCAACTCAAAGAGCGCGTTTTGAATTATTAGTGTGAGGCCCAAATCTCCACAGCCAGTTGTAAAAGCTTAAGTCCTTACAATGCTGTTGAGCTGATTGCAAAGAAATATTTATTGCTATGGTGGTCTTTTTGTGTTTTATAAGTTACATTCTACAGCCTAATCTAATTTTAAGACAAAAAATAAGTTTAAATGTCCGAACGAAGCTGCAATCGGAAAACCTTAGGAAATTGTGAACAGCAATAATTAATAGATCTATGAGGCTGCAGCTTATTATTTGTCACAAAAAAGGGCTCCTTTCTTCGCTTCTATAAAACTCGTGCTAATACACAACGTGTGTTACCAGACCAAACTGGTTTATACCGGTACGATGAATGAATGGTACATGATATTAACGATAAAAACGGAAGTTAGCAGAACTTAACGAAAGTTAATTTAGTCCGTTAACATGAAAAAACCTTTTAACGGATTAACGCTTTAATGAAAAAGTTAGCTTCGTTATTAACGGATTAATGATTAACGGACTTGTGCCCACCAATGAAAATAACGAATTAACTTTAACGGAGGTATAAAGTGTGTTAACGGTATTAACTTCAACGGAGGTATAAAGTTTGTTAAAGTTTGTTAAGTTTGTTAACGAACGAAGCTAACGTTTTGCATTAACTTGCCCACCTATGCACTAAAGTTATGATATGACTTTTTTTTATCTCCAAATGCCTAATGTTGGAAGTGATAAACTTTTGCATGTTAATGGCGACTATCACTTTCTTTTTGGCTTACAATACAAAAACCTCGCGCACCCATGCCCCGAAAAAATCTTATGATTCACTGAAAAATTATGTTTAAAACTTTAAATTACCCATTAAAACAGAACGAAAATTGCTACATACAACATGTATAACTGAATCAGTAAGTTAGTGACACACCCAATCATCCGAATTAAGTTTGTTAGTGAAGAGAAGTAGCACGTTCATTATAACTTCAAAAACTATATACCCCTAAATATTGGTAAAGTTTAACAATTTAAAAATTTTTTTCATGATAGTGATTTCTCTTTTGTCTACCACGTTTCATCATAATATCTCAACTGCTGATGGAATCTCAATGCAACGAGTCTGAATGTCAGTGTTTTTGGGCATACTATTAAAAGCTAGGGCTAGTAGAAAAAGAGCTGGGTTAATGGTTAGAATATCAATTTTTACTTTTAGCCATACTGATAGCTGAATCAAGATTTTGCTCACACAGTAATGGTTTACAGTAGATGATTTTGTACTGACTTCTTGTTTTGAACTAACTGGAAAATTTCGGTTTTGCTTAAAATGTTTTTTTTAGGGTGCTGTGGCTGTCCAACTGTCAACAATTTAACCTTTAACAAGGTTCGAAAAATTAAAACACTAGCAAGCAAAACTGTTTCAGAGGACATCCTGTAACAGCAAGTTAGCTTGCTTTGGATTCAAACAAAAACTTTCGCCTTGCAAGATTCCAACCACTATGTATTCGAACAGAAAGCCTTTTGTAACATGAGAAAAACCACGCCAATATCGATCATTGATAAGATGTCATGTTTACTTTAGCCGTTTGTAGTAAGCGAATTGTTTTGCTTAGTAATGTTTAGTTGTTTCTTTCTTGACCCCTAATGACGCGTAGCGGATTGGGATAAAAGCAAGTCACTTTCTCTGTTTGCGTATCCTGATTTTACTAGTATTAACGGAAATGTAGTGATAAGTTTATTACTGTTTTTGCATTCGTCTTGGTATTTTCCAATATGAATAATTCAACCGGAGGCGATGAATAATTTACCCACTTTTGCCAAACAAAACTTGTTTTGGACAATCTTTACGAAAAATAGCCTTTTTCCCCTTAAATTTCCACATGGTTTTTATTCCATTCTTTATAATTTTTCTCTATAAATGCCCTTGCAAAAATGCCGAAATATTTCAATTGACTCGAGTATTGAAGTATATTTGAGATAAATCAACTGCTCGATTGTCGATTTCTTGATACGAATTCTGTGCATTACCGTTTCGAATAGTTGGCGAGTTTTGTGCATTTATTTTCAATGTTTGATTAATTTGTGAACGTTGTACGAGTATTGCGAGTTTGGATAAGTTATTTTGCTTTGATAATTGTTTCTCTTTCTGATGATGCTATACGGAAAAGCCTGAGGCTGAAATAATGTTAATTCATTCATAAAGAACGTTAATTGTTTTCCGCTGTTAAAATCGATATGTGCATGCTATCTATCGCATTGTGTTGAGTTTATTTTAAAAAACCGTCAGAGTTCACGTCAAAGAGTCGAGCGTCAACTGTCATTTAAAAGACGTCGATCCTAGTGATTGTGATTTGTGCACCTTAGTCAATAGTGAACTGTTCGAATTGTGAACTTGGGTGTGCTTGACGAGTCATCTCTATCCGGTTGGTTTTGCGTACGTTTTAAGACTGTGGCCGAGTTTTCCTGTAACATATCCACCAAAATATATAAATTAGCGGCAAAAGCCCTTTTTATAATGACCATAACTATGAGCTAATACAGTGTGTTTGACTGCTTCGAGCTTTGTTGCAGGTTAGATCAATGCAAGTGCCATTAGTAATTTTTCAGAATTTTTTTGCTTTTCTTTGGTCTTGTTTTTTCATGCTGTTAAAAAATCCAAATTAAGTTTGCTTGTTTTTCGATTATTTAACGATCATTGACCTAAATTTTTGTTGAATAACCAAAAAAATTCAACCATTTTTGTCTCAATGACCAAAAAAAAGAAAAAGAAAAAGTTCTGCTTATTTTCGAAAACAATTCTAAAAGTTGTCCTCTTGCAATCGCAAAAATGACTTCAAGATTTTTAAAATAACAAAAAATTTATAGAATCGGACATTTGACCTAAAAGTTTGAGTGAAAAATAAACCCAAGACTCCGATATTTGCCAACGATCTGCTTTTCCATGGGCAATCGGTACAAATTTTTTAAATTTTCAGTGCACACTTAAAGGAGATTTCTTTTGTTTACCGTCATCTTTCAAAGTTTGTGCCTTTAATCGGCGCTTCAATCTAACACAGTTTTCAGCTTTTTGATACAGCCATTGCGTAATTTTTTACAGCGCTCATGCAAAGAACAAATTTGACATGCAAATTATGCCTTACTAACTTATAAATATATACCCGTCCCAAAAATCGAACGAAAAGAATGCAATAGCCAACATTCAGCATAGGCGAAGCCATGGGGAGGCCAGGGGGCCCGCCCCCCAATTGAAATGCCACGAATGATAAAAATGTCACCAAAAAGACTATTGTTTTTTCGGTTTTAGTTTCTTTTAGCATCTTCGCGTACAGCAGTAAACGCGTACAACAGTAATTAACAATAATATTGATGCAGGGGGCCTGGCCTCCTCAATTTAATTTTTACCAACCAATTTAAAAGGGCCCCCTACAATAATATTTTAATGGCCCCCAATTTAAATGGACCCCCAACAATAATATTGGTCCAGGGGGCCTGGGCCCTTGAATTTAATCTTTGCCAACCAATTAAAAAATTCCCCAACAATAATATTTAAAGAGTCCCCAAGTTAAACGGGCCCCCGACAATAATATTGTTTCAGGGGTCCCGGACCTTCTCAATTCAATCTTTGCCAACCAATTCAAACGTATAACCCGAGTGAATTTAAGGGTTTTTATCCTAAAAGTGGCTAACTGAGGTCCTCATCTAATCTTTTTATAAACGTAATGCATCAACCAGGAACAGATTTAACAAATGGCCCAGTGCTAGGGACGCCGCGCTCAGACAAGAATTTTTTTGGTCTTCACGTGTATTTGGAAGGAAAATATTACAAAAATATCAAAGTGCCAGGGGCCCAACTCAATGTAAATCCGGCTCGGACAATAACATGGTTTGTTGGCATAACTATCTATTGTACATTTTTTAAAAACAATTCACCTCTTCCTCGCCAGTTTTTTTGCAACAAAATACTTTTGAAAAAAACTAACTACAGTAAGGGGAATGCTCATTGAACAATTTTTTGAATTGAGAGGGGTTGGTCCCCCAGGCCGTATATGTACTTTTATAACTGGTTGTTTTCATGACAAAACAATAATCTCTAAGGAAAATAGTTGACTGGATTAATATTTACTGCTAAAATATTGCACAAGACAATGTGCTTTTCTTCCCCCTACCTGGGCCAAATCACTTACAAAAATTAACCCCGAAATGCAAGATTTTAAACGTGTTTTGGACTTAAATTGCAAGCAAAAGGAGGACTAAACAACTTAATGGTTTCAATTAGCTTTTAAATGTTAAAAATGTAGTACTTTCTAACAGCTCTGAATACGTACCAAATGTGATCCAATGGTAATGAAATAGCTTTTTTTTTAATTACGAAAAATTGCCCAGCAGCTGGGGGCTCCGTCTCCAGACCTCCGTCTGTGATACGTTTGAATTACAGTACACTTCTTTACTCAACATACGTCTCCCAATTTAGACTTTGTCGCATTTTAACTATTGGTTTAAACCGTTTAAGCCCTCTCCCTTGAACGAGTTCCTAGTTACGTGCCAACGTCAGGCCACGGCTTCTGATCTTCCATTCTACGATATCTTTGCCTCCACAAAAAATTCCTCTTTCGAAGTTTCTGATGACGTCATTGCATGTGATGTGTGGTTTCCCTTCCCCCCTTCCAATCAAAAATCCTGGCTACTCTTATGACATTCAGCCGTATTTTATGGATCTCGTTTGCAACTACAACGTTTTTTTACCGTTGTATTACTTTCTACTAAATACAATGCTGAAGGAGCAATATCACTAATGAACTTTTGGCTCTTAATACGTAAATTATAAACATAAGCTAATTACGCGCAACCACGATTTTGCCAAGAAGGGTAGGGAAGCTTGAACATAAATTTCAGAAGTGGAGTCGAGGACCCAAAGTTAAAGGCCAAGGCCAAGGACTCAAAAAACAAAAACCAAGGCCAAGGACTGACTTTTTGAGGACAGACCTTCTCAAGGCCACGGACCAAGGACAGAATTTTGCAGGTTGTCTAAAAAAAAAAAGATCTCTAAAAAAGGTCATCGCGCAGGAACCATACATATTTTGCGAAATTTCAAGCTATCTCAAAAACAAAAACAAAAAAAAGTCATCGTGCTGGAAACCAAAGTTGAGATGAGTTTTCTTAGGTTATTTTCCTTTGTCACAAGTCAAAGAATAGCGCTGTCCTCTAGCCATGGACAGGACATTTTCAAGGATTTGTAGGCTTCGAGGCCAAGGATTTCAAACGTGTCCTCAAGGACTCCACCTCTGATAAAATTGTCTGATCGAAAAAATTTTTTTTGAAAAATGTCTTAATTGGACAGTGTACCGAGTGAACTTGTGCCACTCATCAAGTCTATCACTGGCGGAGGTCCGAAGGCAGAGGGGGCGTTTTTTTTTTAGAAAAAAACATCATTTTAGCGCCATTCAAATTATATTTTGCATGTTTTTTTTCTGCCGTTTGAAAAAAAAACAAGCAAATTTCAACGATTTGAAAGCCATTTGAACAAATAAATTGCCCAGCCCCTTCATCTTCCGCTTTAATTACAGGCCAAGTCTAAAACACGCTTGCAGTTTTAGGTAACTCTTTAAAGTGACTTGATTAAGGACGGAACTGAAGCTCTCATAGCTTCCCTTTTCCGCCACTGGGCTAGCACAACGTACGTTATTCGTAAGTAATCACCAAAGCTTTCTTGGCCTTTTTATTTTGCCATTCGTGATTTATCTAACACTAGTCGTGATGTACGACAAACGACGAATTTTAGAGAAGCAATAATAAATTTGTGTCACTCTATTCTCCAATAAAGTTCTTCCGGTGCTGCGGAGGCTTTCTTATGCTGGAGTTTCCTTCCATGTGCATTCAACGACACTTTTGAGTTTGTGTGAAATTAATGTAGATTCCGACAAATATGGATTTATAGGGGGTATTTCTGGGGGGAAGTGCTTCTATTGAGCAAAATTTGAATAAGCGTTGGAATAAGATTTGAATAAGAGAACTAGGCCTATAGTATTTGTTGCTTAAACTAAAGTTAAAAATTAATCTGTTGTACAAGAAATGGGATCTAAAAAGAACTCGGAAGAAATGAAAAATATCCAAGAAAGTTTGAAAGCAATACGCCAAGAAATGCAAAAGATCTCTCAGTCCATGGAATCTAAACTAGTAAATGTGTTGACTGAATTAACAGAGATCAAGCATAGCCAAGAATTTTTATCAGCGTCCTTTGATGAGATGAAAAACAAAATCAAAGATCTAGAAGGTGAAGTAAAAACAACAAAACAAGAGAATACTGAATTAAAAGAGAGAGTAAAATTTCTTGAAAAGGACTCTATATTGAATGCTGAAGCTTTGAATGACTTGGCCCAGTATTCAAGAAGGGACTGCCTTGAAATAAAAGGAATGAGGCATGAACAAAATGAATGCACTGACAAACTGGTTATCACGGTTGCCCAAAAGTGTGGCATACAAATAAATGAAAATGACATCAGTGTTTCACACCGAATCACAGCTCCAACACCAGCTAAGCCAAATCCAAGCATTATTGTAAAATTTGTTTCTAGAAAAACAAGAGATATGATCTACAACAGTCGTCAAGTTCTTCACAAGCTAAATCAAGCTACTAAAAAATCTAATACTATTTTGGACAACGTGCAGCTTAGTACCAGGAAAGGTCTTGCTGGTACTAATCCAGATGAAATTGCTTTTGTCAATGAAAGTTTTACTGACATGAATGCTACTGAAACATTGCCAAAAGATAAAATCTATATAAATGAAAGCTTAACTTACACTAACCGACTGAGATTCAACAAATGCTTGCAGTTTAAAAAGCTAAACAATTGGGCATATATTTGGACCCAAAATGGAGCCACCCTATTAAAGAAAAATTCGGAATCAAATATTGTAGCTATTAAAAGCGACTTAGATCTGCAGAAGTTAAAATAATAATTAAACAAATATCTTGCATAATATTATTTAAACCAAACAAGTGATATTTACGTAAGCCTAGATATAGTCCAGCATAATTTTACCCAACTCAAATTCATGTTTTGCATAAGCTAAGTGGAGCTGATAATGCCACGAAAATGGCGACCTATAGAAGACAAACCAGATGCTGTTCAACATGTCTAAAAAATTTGCAAAAAAATCAAAAAATTCTTAATTGCACTCTTTGCAGTACATTTCATCATTTTAATTGTGTTAATTTAAACAAAAATCTAAACAGTCAATTTTATAAGAACTGGTTATGTAACTTATGCGCTGATAGCACTTTTCCCTTCCAAACTGTAAGTGACAGTGAACTAGATAAGTCATTTTCATTTGATCTTGACTTCCCTAATTTTAATCCTACTTATTTAAATGAAGTTTTTAAAAATGCTGATGATAATGATGATGAGCTGAATATTAATGACACGTACATAGACACAAATGAGGCTAAAGTAGTTTTAAGGCAAAATAGGACCAAACAGTTTTCCTCACTATGTGTAAATGTTCGATCGTTAGTAAATCCAACTAATTTTGCAAAATTTCAATGTCTGGTTGCATCATTAAATTTTGAGCCAGACGTCATAGCAGTAAATGAAACGTGGGAAAAACCTGGCAGTTCTGGTCAATACAAATCCTTGCAGGGATATCACTATGTCTCCAATGTGAGATCAATCAGCAAAGGAGGTGGTGTAGCAATGTATGTAAAGAAAAACATTTCTTATCAACTCTGCAGTGACCTAACTATAATGAATGAAAAATACTTTGAATCTCTTTTTATTCTTTTGAAAGTTGAGTGTTGTGAAGTTGTATGTGGCACCATATATAGATCACCAAATCATTCTTCTGACGCTTTTGATGTATTTGCTAATAATTTAAGCACAACTTTAGCTTTATTAAAAAAGCGAAATAGCATAAATTACGTAATGGGTGACTTTAATTTCAATCTGTTAAACTCTAATGATAAACTGACTGAAAATTTTGTAGACATGATGTTTGACCATGGATACTATCCCCTTATCAATAAACCCACTCGAATTACAACAAAAAGTAGTAAAACAATTGATCACATTTGGACCAATGCAAAATGTAGTGAGCAAATTTTGAGCCATATAATTGCTTTTCAAATAGCAGACCACCTAGCAGTCATGCAAAGTTCAGCTATAGGAAAACCTTCAATAAAGCCCCTCTTAAGCAATAGAGTAATAAATGAAACAAATTTAGAAAAATTTCATCAGACTTTAAATAGTGCAGATTTTAGTGATGTCTTACTCAAGACAGACACCAACGATAGTTTCACCACATTCTTTGGCATTATTAACAATGCATTTAATCATCATTTCCCATTGGTTATAAGCAAAGGTGGGCATCGGTACTTTAAAAGTAAGTCGGTACCGGTACTCGGTACTTGCCCCTAAAAGTAATTCGGTACCGGTACTCGGTACTCCGTTTAAAATGTACCGACTTACTTTTGCGGTACCGGTACTTTTTGAAAAAAATGTGCAATATCAAAGTTCGACCATTGGTGGCAAAAAAAAGTGAACTTCATGCATTATTCCGGTTAGGGGGTGTCCTCTCTCGTCTTCGTTGCCACACGTGTTGTAGGCACAGCTTCAAGTTCTGCTCATGTCGTCGCAGAAATGGTCGGAGACTTCTTATTGCAGAACCTGTGGTCATGAACTACGGGATATTTCAAGGTTTCAACGAAGTTTCAAACAGCGCAAATGGTGCTTTTACTTAGATATTTAGATTAAAATAAAATCGCAAAAATTTAATAATTTAGACAAGACATCGAAGTAGTGAATCTTAATAAAACAAAACATTTACTAGCTCTCGGTGTGCAGAAATTTAACCTACACATGTCACAACAATGCTGCGTCTGAAACTCTTAGAAGAGCTACATTTGGAATTTTACTTTTGCTTGATGGGGTGGCTGTTTTGCTTGAGTGGGATTTACGGTCAAGACCTTGATGGGGTCGCTAGCTTCGTAGAGTTTCTCCACCTTCAATCTTCAAACGGGATCACTGGTGTCCAACTATGCTGAGCATAAGGAGGGAATTTTGATACTTTACCCGATTTGGAACATCGTGGGGTTGCCACTTTCAAGGTTAAATGAGAGTGACTACCTCCAACAAAAATGTAGTAAATTTTCTCCCCAAATTAGTGCACCTCTTTATAGATATTCTGCCTTCAATGTTAGGGGATGTGACTAAAATACTGGGAGATGAAACCCTCCAATACCCACGTGTTCGGCACCATTAGACGGGATACACAACCATATATATAATAACAACAGCTAACTTAATAGGAAATTAAAAGAATACAATCAACATCAGGAGTGCAAAAGTTGAGATTCTCAAATTTTATTCAAAAAATTTCAGAATTAAGAAAATAGCACGTACTGGTAAGTTTTTAAGGTAAAAAGCCAAAATAGCCCACAAAAACTTGTAGAAATGACAGGATTATTGCTAAATGGCATTAATCGATTAAATATTTCGTAAAGATATATGTACTGTTAAGTGTTAACATCAGTGGCGTAAAAACTAGTAATGAAATTAAGACAGGTTAAATAATTAACAACTACAACTTAAAAGGAAAAAGCAATACCGGTGCTAAAAATTATGTTAAAACACAGAATTATTGGCAGCTACTAGCTATTATGCTATCAGGAGAGTTTTACTGGCAATCGTTTTGAAGTCGCTTGAAACAAATAAAAAATAATGACGTCGTCATAAAAGAAATTAATCATAATAAAAGCAAAGCTTCACTTAGCGTTTTGTATGACGAATGCTCAATTGCCCCCTCCTTAAAATTTTTCTCGCCGGTTTAGGACACAAAAACGACCAATTTGTTCAAAGAAAAGGGCAAGATATGCACGAAAGCGCTAAATTTGCAAAATCTTAAAAAAACTGAAGGGTTGCCACAAATAAAATCAAAAGTACCGAAAAAAGTACCGATTTTGCAAAAGCACAAGTAAGTCGGTACCGGTACCGGTACTATTTTCAAAAGTACCGGTCGGTACCGGTACCGGTACAAAAAAAGTAATTCGGTTCTGTAATTCGGTACAAAAGTAATTCGGTACTGCCCACCTCTGGTTATAAGCAAATTTAAACCCAATAATTTTAAATGGTATGATAATGATTTAAAATCCCTTAATCGGAAAAAGAACAAACTTTTCAAAAAATGCATTGCCAATAAATCTCCAGATTCTCTCTTTACCTATCATCAAATTAGAAATAAATATTTTCACTTAGTGAAAAGAAAAACAGATATACAAAAATGAGTTCAAAAAATACAAAAGAAATGTGAAAAAAACTTGGAAAACTATAAATAATCTTTTAGGTAAAGGAGTTAAAAGCCCACAAATTACCTCACTACTCTATGAAAACCAAACTTTATCAGATGCTACATCTATAGCAAATGCTTTTAATGATTATTTTTCTAATGTTGCTAAAAAACTTACAAACAAACTTCATGCAAGTCCAAACAATTTTCGAAAATATTTTACATCTTCATGCCAATCCTCCCTATACATGCATGCTACTACACCAACTGAACTTAGCTACATCATAAAAACTTTCAAGGCTAAACTGAGTGCTGGACATGATAACATTCCCTCCATAATTCTAAAATATCTCCCCGACACTGCATTAATTGCCCTTAGCCATACATTTAATCTTTCACTTAAAAGTGGTCATTTTATCACTCACTTTAAACATGCCAAGGTGATTCCAGTGCATAAGAAAGAAAATGCTACACTTGCAGAAAACTATAGACCTATAAGTCTGCTACCATGCTTGTCTAAACTCCTTGAAAAGATTGTCTATAATAGATTGTTTTCCTTTCTAACACACACCAAACAATTATCTAGAACTCAATTTTGTTTCAGACAGGGACACTCTACCAGTCATGCAGTATCATTATTAATTGAAAAAATAACAAATGCTTTTGAAGAAAAGAAACAAATTATGGGAATATTTATTGATTTATGTAAAGCATTTGATACTATCAATCATAGCATCTTGCTTCAAAAACTACAACATTTTGGGGTACGAGGAGTAGCACTAAACTGGTTTACGAACTATCTCAAAGGGAGAACACAGCAAGTTTCATATTTGGGAGTTTCCTCATCTAATTCAAATGACATCACCACATCAGTTCCACAAGGGTCCATTCTTGGACCATTGTTGTTTATCTTGTATATGAATGACTTCAACAATTGCTTGCAATTCAGTTCTAGTATTTCCTTTGCAGACGACACTAATGTATTCATTTCAGGAATTAATTCTAAGGAAATCTTTAACAAAGCAAATTTAGAATTGACTAACATACATAAGTGGATGACAGCAAATAAATTAACTATTAACAAAACTAAAACAAAATATATTTTGTTTAATCCTGGTAATAACAGAAATTATGACCAAAGCTTATCAATAAAAATTGGTGGTCAATTAATAAAAAGAGTTTCCTACATTCAATTTCTGGGGGTCAAAATTCAAGAAACTTTATCATGGAAACTGCACATGCTTGATCTAATACGTAAATTGCGAACCGGTTATGGGACAGCAGTAAGAATAAAACCTTATCTCAGTCGCGAGGCGCTACTGTTGCTCTACCATACTCTGATTGAAAGCCACCTTCGTTACTGCATGGTTAACTGGTGTTTCGGAAACAAAACTTTAGTAATGAAATTGCAAGCTATATGTAATAAATTTATACGTTTAATATTTAACTTAAGACGCACACACAATGTGAAACATATTATGATTAAATATAATTTACTAACCATCAGCCAAATTTATGAACTGGAATTAGCAGTTGTAATGTACAAATATCACAAAAAGATACTCCCTCATCAACTACAAAACATATTCAAAATGAACAATTCTCAAATCAAAACTAGAAGTCATAGTAAGATCATAATGAACTATTGTAAATTCACTACTTCACAGCAGTCTATTAAATTTGCAGGTCCAAAGCTCTGGCTTAAGGTACCGACAAACATTAACAAAAGCACTTCCACCAAAATATTTGCAACAAAAATGAAAAAATATATCTTAACTACAGCCCAATAATCAACAAAGACAGCTGTTGAAGCTGTTTCATTTTTAATAATAATTACTGGTGTCACTACTAGCAACCGGTGTCACCATACAAAACTACATGAATAATTTGTATAATTTATGTATAATCGATAAATCATCAAACTTTTAAAAAAACTAATGTTCGAATCCCTAAGCCCCAATGTTCAACTCCAAACCCCAAAAACTTTTTAGAGTATCTTTTAAAATACAATAATTAAAGCTTAGATGACTGACTACATAACTCTTAGGAATTTGAAAAGTGCTATCAGTTATTTAAACAATTCAAAACATTTCCATCTTTAAGTGTTGCTTAATTAAAGTCATTAATATAAAGAGTTATTTCTTTTATTTTATTTCACTTGATCAAAAGTTTTATTGACGGCTGATAGCATTTATTATCTTTGTTTTATTGGCAATCAATTTTTGCATCGAAATTGTATTATTTTGGTACGGTAAACAAATCCTGAAAAAAAAAAATTTTTTTTTTTTTTGTTTTGTTAGTTTTAAGTGTGTACAGAATATTCGTTTTTGTTTGTTTGTTGTTTTGCCTGTGTTGATAGCCGGGTGGCGTGAGCATGGCAGTCTCTATCTCTATTGTAACTATATCATATTTTATTGCTGTGATTTGGTTTTTGGTTTTTGCCATGTTATAACGTAAGTTTGCGTTTTTCTTGCGTCTCCTTTTTTGATGTCAACGTTGTGACTTGGCATTCAAAATAAAACTCAGAAAGAAGAAAGAAAGAAGAGGCTCCGCTCCAGATCCCCGTTTATGATGCCTTCGAGTTGCACTAGCATGCTTAGCACGGCGGCTTTTGAGGCATTTTTCAAAGCAAAAAAGTTTAAGTTGTAGTTCAAGCCACCTCTTTCCCCTTAGCAAAGTTTCAATGGCGCGCCTGAACAGACATGGTTGTGATGTAAATTATGGGACGGTTTACTACTTTTAGACTTTTTTAAAGAATTTATATTCCTTAGAGTTGACCCTTACCAAGTGGCAGTATTTGGTTTGGACCCTCTCATCTTGAGAAACTCTAATAAAAGATTGGTTTCATTATTGGCAAATTCCAATTGTTTTTCATTGAAATAAGTACCAAACTTTCGGGATTTTTCCAGCTAGCTTTTTTTTATTTAGAAGAAATATTTTTTACAACAAAAAAATAACATTGCGTCCAAAATTTATTTCTTACTGGTAGGCATTTATTTTGAAAAGATTATGTTTTCTGCCTTGCAACAAAAAAAATAACTAACTTTTAATAGCGTCGGAGCTATCATTTGCACCCTTAGAAAAATTGGGTAGCCTTGAAAAAGGCTGTTTCTGCTCGAACGTTTTCGTCCAGCTTTCTTCATGAATCTACCCTGACATGAAGAAAAACTAAAATGCAGTGGTATATATAGAGGTTGACTACATTGAAATGACAATGGGTTGCTATTATGACGTACGATGCTGCAAAAAATCACCTAAAATAGTATAAAGTCAATGCAAAAATATGGAAAGTTTCTCGTCGTACTATGATTGGTCAAATTGGCAATTTGATTAGTGGAAAAATATTGTTTCGTTTTAGTCGAAAATGTGCACAAAAAAAAATTAATGTGAAATTTGGAGTAAATAAACTGTGTCTGTACGTGGGTCGAACTTCCCAAAGATTGCAAGACAGAATTAATCAACACATTCCGAAATGCATAAGAAGTGGCAAAAGACCAACGAAAAATCTGCCTAATCGAGAATGCAAAATCACTAGCACCCCTAATGTCTACTGTAATTCTGCAATCGGACAGCTTTTCTTAGAGAATGAAGAATGTACCAAACATTACAACAATCCACAATTTTCCATTTTGGCTTCAGCAAGATCTTCATTTCATTTATCAGTTCTGGAAGCAACCTACATCAATTCCTTACAGCCAACTCTTTGCCGTCAAAAAGAATTCGTTTATTCACTCCAAATTTCAAATAATTTTTTTTGTGCACATTTTCGACTAAAACGAAACAATACTTTTCCACTAATCAAATTGCCAATTTGACCAATCATAGTACGACGAGAAACTTTCCATATTTTTGCATTGACTTTATACTATTTTAGGTGATTTTTTGCAGCATCGTACGTCATAATAGCAACCCATTGTCATTTCAATGTAGTCAACCTCTATATATACCACTGCATTTTAGTTTTTCTTCATTTCAGGGTAGATTCATGAAGAAAACCGGACGAAAACGTTTGAGCTGAAGCAGCCTTTTTCAAGGCTACCCATTTTTCAAAGTGTGCAAATGATAGCTCCGACGCTATTAAAAGCTATTTTGAAATTCTGTACCACTAACAAGCTTTTCAAAAAAATAACTCCGCATCCAGTCTAATTACTCATACTCAAACCAACAATGACAATGCTTGTTGTGTTTCAGACAGTACACATACGCAATATCAGTTACAAAGATCACCAACAACCAGCTACTGACACTAGTATTTTTAATTGAATGAAATACAGCGAGGCACTCAGTCCAGTGCGGACAGTAATACGGACTATGACGTCATAGCACGTATTTATTAATCAACATTCTTCTGTTTTTTTAAAACGAAATTAAAAGGAACACAAACGAAATTCACAAACACAAACAGTTTAATCATACACAGCACATACTTTGCCATTAATCAATACATAACAAAGTTTTCAAGCCGTGCAGGCACTCTGTGCTCTCTGCTGGGTCTATTCGACAACGAGAAGATTTCGAGCCTTAGACTGGGGTTCGCTTCTTCTGATGCAGTGAGGTGGGTAAGGGCTTCAGCAGTGCTCGATCCTAATGATGGAAACCAGGGTGCCGGGTTGTGAATATCAGGCTCCTTATAAACTTTTGGTTTCCGTATGTGCACTCGATTGCGCCTAAAAGTCGTGCCTTGCAGTATCTGACTATATAAGTTTGTGAGTGCTACTTCTTTGTCACTATGCCTTGTTTTCATCCCTATTTGAGCGGGCTTCGGAAAAATACCATATCTCCGGGTTTTAGCTCAGGTAAAGGTTTGGCATGCGGATCATAGCGTTTCTTAATTGTACTTTTGCGTTGCTGCCCTTTGGTTGTGTTCAGCACACCGTGTGCTTTTGTCCGAGCAGGGATGATGAATCGGACATAACGACCAAAAAACTAATTCGGCAGGACTACAGTTTACGTCCTGACGTGGGTGTTTCTCATCTCCAACATTGCTAGGTACTGGTCTGTATTCTCTGATGCCGTTTTCCTTAGCATGTATTTAACACTTTTGATGGCAGCTTCGGCTTTACCGTTTTCTCGTTGATGGCCAGGAGATGAGGTAACATGTTTTATTCACTATCTTTTGCAAAAGCTTTGAAAAGAATCCCATGTAGATTGCGGACCACAATCAGACACCACCATTTTGGGGATGCCGAAACGAGCAAAATTTTTCTTTAACGCGTAAACAATGTTTTGGGCGGTAGTGGAATATATACTATCGATTTCGATAAAATTAAAGTAATGGTCGACACAAATCACGTACATTTTATCATTGCATTCACATAAATCTACCCGACATTTCTCCCAAGGGTAATGACCCTCATTATGTTGTATAAGTGGCTCGTGCTGGTTACTGGGCTTTTGCTCTTGGCAAATATGACAATTATTCGCCATCTGTTTGAGGCCCAACCAACAAGCAGTGGCTCGCGCTCTGCGTATCATACTCTCTGCACCTAAATGAGCCGCATGGAGTTGATGCAAAATAGTGTTTCATTGGGGTTGGGGAATAACTACTCTTTCCCTTTCTATTACAATGCCTGCTTCACAGCTTAGTCTATCTCGTAGAGCAAAATATGGTTTAAGGTTTTCAGGCAACTGATTTTTGTGGTCAGGCCACCCGTTCTGAATGACATGCAGTAAGCTTTGCAATTCGGTGTCAGCTGCAGTGGCTTCTTTGATTTGTTTCGGTCTTTTATCGGCAATCATTTCAAACGTATCGAGCTGCATAACTCGTGTGTGCTTGAAAGGATACTCTTTAATCTGTGACTGCTCTGCTCAAGGTTCTGCTAATACCAATTCAGCTCCGGGAACATACAGAAACTCGACATCGTAGCGGTTTAAGCGCATGATCAGCGCTTGAAGTCGTTTAGGAGCTTGCCTTAATGGTTTTCTTAAAATCATGTCTAGGGCCACCGAGAGGGGGGGACATGGGGAGACAATGACCCCGGGGCCCATGGAGTTTAGGGAGCGCATAAGGGGGCCCATGAGCTCGAGAGGGGGCCCATCCAAATGACATTGAGAAGTGAAAGGCTCATCAAAATCGCATGTGAAGAGCTTTATTTCTTTTGGAGATCACCCAAGTTTGGCCGGAAAAAACGTTAAAATTTCGGTTAAGACCTTTTTTTTTTTGGAGATCACTTGATTTGTCGGGCCAAACTGCAGCATTTTCTCCGTCTAGTTTGGACTTCACAAAACCAGAATTCCGTCATATTTGAGCTGGCCCCGGGCCCACGTTCGGCTCTCGGCGCCCCTGTACTCGCTACCTTACGCCGAAGCGTGTAACGAGTTGGCGGGGCCCATTTCCGCGTGACTGCGCCTGGGCAACACATTTCCTTTCGAAGAAATGTTGCAACGATGGCGAGCCGTTGACAACACTGTGTTTAATTTGACCGGCCTGAGATTTGAACCTCAAACCTCCCGCTCCACGGGCGAAAGCCTTACGGCTCGACCAACTCATCGATCCAGAAAAAAACGTATTAAAACATATAATAACCATAACACATAATCATTAAACTGAAGTATAAATTTCTAGACTTTATTGCTCTTTTGTCGGTTTTAGTTTAAGTCAACGGAAATTCTTTTAGTCACGGCAAAAAATGTTTAATATATGATTTCGTAAACATTCATAGCAGATTTTGTTGTGGACAAAAAAGAAAGCAATATTGGAAACAGAAAAAATTTTGTTTTCAGGGAGTTTGTTCTCGGGCCAATTTCCTCTGCTCCTCTCAACTGCTTACTCTTTTGTCAAGAACAAAACTCCCTAACTTATTTTAAATAGTGTATTAACGTATTTTCTTTTACGACAAACTGAAGGAGTTAAAGGCGGTGAATTAACCAGCCAAATGCGGTGGTTTATAATAGCTAACATTGAACTACAATTTTTGATATTTTTTGTTTTAATTTTGAGGTTGCGATTGCAAAGATATTCAACAAATGCAAAAAGATATCCCCCGTAAAAAGTTTTGGAAACTCTGTGCTTTGTTCTTCCCGCCAAAACCACAGTAGGCCTAATAGTTTAGAGAACTGTGGTTTTGGCGGGAAGAACAAAACACAGAGTTTCCAAAAACTTTTTTCGGGAAATATCTTTTTGTATTTGTTGAATATCTTTGCAACCGCAGCCCCAAAATTAAAACAAAAAATATCAAAAATTATAGTTCAATTTTAACAATTGTAAATCACTGGAATTGGCTAGATGATTCACTGCTTTTAACGACAGGACAAACTGTTTCGCACCTAATTAACTCGATAAAACTGCAAAGTTGTTTTACTTGAGGACTCTGTTTTTGTATATGCGCTGTTTTCCTAGGTCGCCACCACACAAGCAAATGAAAGACATGCAGTTTTGTCGGCAAATTATTTATATTTGTTAGTGCTTATAAGCCAGCAGTGACTACACGATTAATCCTGACTTTCTCTATATTTTTTTAAAGTTGGTTCATTTCTGGATTTTTGTCCATTCGGGATTTCGTCCATTCGGGATTTTGTCCATTCAGGATTTTGTCCGATTCGGGATTTTGTCCAATTCGGGATTTTGTCCATTCGGGATTTTGTCCGATTCGGGATTTGGTCCAATTCGGGATTTGGTCCAGTTCGGGATTTTGTCCAATTCGGGATTTTGTCCTGTTCGGGATTTTATCCAATTCGGTATTTGTCTATTCGGGATTTTGTCCAATGCGGGATTTTGTCCAATTCGGGATTTTGTCTATTCGGGATTTTGTCCAATTCGGGATTTCGTCCAATTCGGGATTTTGTAATTTTTGTCCATTCGGAATTTTGTCTGTAAACGTTTAATGGCTGCAGAAGAAGAAAACGTGATTCTGCATCAAAATCAAGCACATACGGAATGCAACCAGCAACTACTCTAGATCGAAATCCTTTATTCAAGGCACAAACAACAATATCGTGATCCTGCTTCTTCATTTAATAGAGCAACTTCAATTCGTTGCTTTCTTGTTTGCATTGTTGTTAACTTGTAATAAAACTTAGTGCACTGCATCAACAATCAAACATTCTTAGTGTCGCAAATAATGCTTAAATACTAATATTTAAGCTCATACTTATGTTGTTAATTTGAAACTTTTTGGAAATCCCTAAATAAATAGATTGTAAACGATGCACTAATAACTTTAGTGCTAAACAAGCAGTAATTCTAAATGATACATATAAGCTCACTTTATACTAGGCAAAACTCAAATATGACCAGTTTCACGAAGCTCAGCAACTAACGTTTGTTGATCTTCATAGAACAAAAAAGTTTCTACAAAAATGAGAGGATGATTAACTTAAATCAATCAGTGGGCAAGTGGATAGAGCAGTGGTTCTTAACCTGGTGTAATTGACCCAAAGGGGTAATAATACAACTCCAAAAGTTTTATCGTGATGCTCCGCTTTCCGTAATGCTCATACTAAATGCTAAATCAGTACTAGGGCGACTAGGGTCTCTTATAAATTCTTTTGTTTTGTAAACAATTGATGATAGTTTTGTCCAGTTAGTAATAGGCGGGAGCTGAGCATTTTGCTTCTTGGCTGCAGTAGTAAGGCTAGCGCCTAAAGCGCCACAAAATAGCGCCACAATAGCGCCGCAAAATTTTTTATTTTAAATTACGTAAATTTTATTTTTGGATTCAGTCCGTGCGATCAAAATAAATAAAATAAAAGCGTATAAATAGTGCTATCAAAAATCATATAAATAAACGTATCGCATACAATTACTGAGTCCAAGTAGCGCCGAACAACCGTGAGGTATATTAGTCAAGGCGCTTCTTGTTCTCGTCATTTCTACAGCAACCTAAGGCATTAATTATTAAGCAACCTAAGGCATTAATTATTAAGCATTAATTATTAAGCATATTATTAAGGCATTAATTATTAATTATTAACCTAAGCCAGTAATTATTACGCATTATGTATATAAAAGGAAAAACAGAAAAGGAAAACAAAGAAAAAAAACAACATGAAATAATCAAAAACGTATTTGAATTACACATTACGATTTAAAAAAAAAGAGAAAAAAAAAGAATGCAGACACATCGAAATTCTCATAGTTGAAGACGATTCAATTAATTTGATTACAGTACCAGACGAATTAAAACCAAGTCAATAATGTGATACAATTTTTTCTTTAAAACATTTTTTGAATGAATTAAACGTATTATGTTTATTGTCTTTATTGATTTCATTCCAAAGTTTGGCGCCTCGAAATTCTAATTTTTTTTTACCCGCAGTTTTGGAAACGCGAGGTAAAAAGTAGTTCATTTTAGTAAGTTTTTTTGTTTGATGAAAGTGTACTAATTCAATTTTATTAAATCTTTGTTGAAACAAAAGTGGCAATGTATTATTACAAATTTTATGCATAAACTTAGCAAGTTCCAAATAGCAAATGTCATTCAATTTCAGATAATTTAATTTTTTATACACATGAGTGACATGAGAAAACTTTTTGTTCCAAGTTATAGTGCGCACAATGTTGTTCATTCTCATGTTTATTTCATGCAATTGGTCTTGGGTTGCTGTGCCCCAGACAATGATACCATAGTTTAGACTACTATACACAAACTATAATACAGCATGTTCAAAGTATGTGGGGTTACATAGTCACGAATTTGATACAACATTGAAAGGGCACTTAGCACGTTTTCATTAATTTTGATACAAAACTATTGAAAGGGCACTTATCACGTTTTCATTAATGAAATGTTACTGTGAAACCATGGTAAAACAACTTTGGCAATTTTTTGGAGTTTTTTCGTCCCTAATTTGATTCTCTTCGGTCAAGAAATTATAAGATAATCGCAATTTTTTTCCCCTTAGGCGAGGGAGAAACGCTTTCCAAACATTATCAAACTCAACGGAAGTGCGTCAAAACCGTTTCAAATGACTGGCTACAGCTACTAATTGTCGAGGCAGTGGCTTAGTAGGTACCTGCTGATAATCGTAGCAAACTTATACGAAAAACGTTAACTGCAAAGCTTTGCATTGAAGTTTGTAATTGCATAATTACGTGAAAAACTAACTGGCCTTCTGACCTGTAGCCCTAAACTAATTGTGCAGTAATTACATAAAACTTACTAGCTCACTAAGAAATGTAATCTAAGTCTAAGATCTAGTCAGCTACGGTGCCCTAGGCTTCAACATGCAATCATTTTTTCGGATATAGGCTATCTATAGTAAGCAACAGCCACAATAGGCTATAGGATACTTCGCCAAAGCACTAAATTGATTTTGAATACTTTGCTAGCCCTTGGCGGCGAAAACGCTCTAAGAAAACATCTAATCTCTCTGAATTCAAACAGCAGTTGTTTCGCTAATTCATTTACCTACTACCTTCAGCACTTACGGTATCCGGACACGAGTCCTAAAAACACGAGCCCTAAAAAACAACAGTCCTAAAAACACAATCCCTAACGGACATGAGTCCTAAAGTACACAAGCACTAACGGACACGAGTTCTAAAGACACGAGTCCTAACGGACACTAGTCCTACTGAACAGGAGTCCTAATGGACACCAGTTCAAAAGAACACGAGTTCTAATGTGCACAATAGACCTGTTCATATTTTAACTTTTTTTGATTTTGATATGGCTTCGCAATGTTTTTGAAGCAGATTTTCATACTGACCCCGAAACTAAAAAACTTTTTTTGCTTGGTTGAATGGTTTCCATGTTACGCGATGATTTCCGACCCCCACTTTTGAAAAAAAAATTGAGTTTTTTTACACTAGAGGGCGCTGTTTAAAAATGTAGTCTAAACAGTAATTCAAGTAAATGCCCCTCTGCATTTTACATCTTTGAAAAAAAACTGAGCGAATTAAACTTCTGGTTCAGTAGTTATGACCATTTTAGTGATATTATTTGCAAAACTTCCTCTAGTGGCCAAAATGTATTTTCTTTCTTTTTTAACAATTTTCTTAAAAATTTGTGTTTATTTAGTGAAAAAGACTTCAATTTTGAAAAAATTTTGCTGCAGTGCCTCTAGAGAGAGTATAATTTGCTATTTATTTCAAAATTGTATATTAATTACAGTAATATACGCCACTTAAGTTAACGCCACTGCAAAATTTGCATAAACTATTACACAGCAGCGATTTTTTATAGTTTGTTTTTGATTACCGATCAAATCATGTGACAAAGCTAGCATTTAATGCAAAAATGCAGCAACTACACCTACTGTTTGAAGCATTAATTTGACTGAATTTACCATGACCGCTCCAGCAATTTCAATAAAGCTGAAAAGCTCCTTTGAATAACAAAGAATACAATTCTAACCAATGTTTGCAGATTATTATATTAGAACAAAACAGAGGTACCAAACTTCAGCAAATTTCAAAAGTTTCTAAGCTAATCAAAAACAAAACAATCAAATATTTTTTGAAAAGGTTTGTTGTGTTAGAAAAAGTCCTGCGTGTTTGTTATACAACCGGAAGTACAGTATGCTTTGTCGTTGTTATTAGAATTTCGTTATAGTCACTGTCAAATTGAACTGAACGCTCAGCTGCGTCATTGATAACTTCCAATCTTGTTATATTGGAACAATCATTGATAACTTCCAATCAACAATCTTGCTGATTTGTTGAAAAGAGAAATCTTCTTTCCAGTATACTACTGAACCCATATTTAAAGAGATAACTACTTGAGGTACTAAAGAGATGCCCAAACCTTTGTCCACGATTCCCATTATTTGCAAAAAATGTTTTGATCTGTTTGACTCTGTACCATTAGCAACCCTGCATTTTGCAATTTTGTGGCATCACAAAAGACATTCTGTAGGGAAGTAGTAGTAGCCAAGGTCTACATATTTTAGGAGTAGTAGCCAAGTTTTCAGATTTGGTTATAGGCTACTCAGTAGGGTGGAGTGAAAAAAAATTTTTGTTCTTCTTTTGGAACACAATAGTAATAAAAAGTTGCTCTGCCGCAATACTTTTAAAATGGTACAAAAATTAATCAAAAATTTCAAAGTCTTCAGGTGCCCCCAGTGCTGTAAAAAATTGATTTTTTGCTGATTTTTTAAAAAATTTTCGCATTAACGGAACCCTTAACAAACGCACTTGCCTCGCGCAGTTTTCGCAAGCAATCACCTTAAAAAGCTGTTTTGCGATGTTTATTTGCAATCACAAATTTCATTCGTGAATCGAAAACTTTCAGGTGTCCAAAAAAACATCGAAAACTGGTAATTTTTTCTATATTTTGCATCAGTTTTAGTTAAAATTTAACAATGCAATAAAATAAGAATTTTTTTGCAATAGGAGTGTTTAAATACTAAGCTTTAAAATGGTGCTTTGAAAAACCTTTCTGCTTTTAATCTACCTAAACACTGATGTCCGGTCTACTACACTGGACATAAAAATGTGATCGTTTAAAAGGATATTTTTAGTTGATTTTAAGCAATACGTCGGTACGCCAGGCGCACTGCCTTCCCATTGTGCAAGCTGTCGATTGGTTATAATAAGCAAAAGATAAGCTCGGTTAAAATAAAGTTTATACATATTAAGGTCTTTCTGTCGCTTGTCAACTTATAGAAAATAGATAAAACAAGAGCAGTTTACGAGTATTTGTTAGCACATGAGAGCTGGTTTCTAATATTTGGATTACTCCTTCTTTACTTCAGTGTTTACTGCTGGTCCATTGCATCCTAGTACTTGATTATGATGCAGTTCAATCGATTTAGATTTCAGTTCTTTGAGTAATTCTTTTCTTGCCCTTTTACTTGAATCATTTTTGGGAGCAACGTGAGTAAAATAAGTAGAGCGTGGCTCAAAAAGAAATGAAATGTATTTTTTTATAGTAATTGCTGGTCTAACTTGCCAGCGGTTTAATCTTTTTTCACACTATGGTGAATTATTTCCTGCCATCAAATTAATATTTTCCTGCAGAAAATGTTGGAAGCTGTCATTGTAACTTGTAAAGTCTGCACTGCATTTTTAACAGAACGTCACAAAATACTGTACATGAAAAATTTTTAGTTTTTTGTGACGTTCTCGTAAAAATTTATTTCAACCAATTGGCAGCTTGCACAATGGGAAGGCGGTGCGGCTGACTTACCAACGTATTGTTTAAAACAAAGATCGCCAAACCTTATTTTCTGAGGGGTGGATAGCTGCGAGATTAACGGCTGTTCGCTGGGTGCGAAATGCAATCAAATAAACAAGAATATAGATTTTCCATTGATTTGAATTGAGCGCAGTACTGCAACATGTAAATAACAAAGCCAGAGGTGGTATGGCAACTTTGTGATGGAAATCGCTTTTAAGTTGATGGAATAGCTTTCCTCCAGCTGTAAAGCACTACAAGGCGTAGTGTTCTTCGAAAAAACATTTTACACCTTTTTCAAATTGGTTCATGCTGCCCCTCTTTGTGGTGGCATAATGCTATGAAAACAGCATTTGACAAACAACCCCTGATATACGACAAACACAAAACTTGTAGGCTTCCTTTTGAAAAAGAAATGTACAAATTCAACAAGCAACAAATCACCAACGAACTAAGACCGAACGATTTTAAGAAAGGAGTTTCTATTACACAAAAAACAAAGCCAAAGACACACCACGTCGTGCGATTTAAATATTTCAACAGATGTTTGCCAAGCGCGTCTTAGGGGAAGTGAGGCTTGAACCAAAAAACAACATAGTTTGTTCAAAAATTGTATCAGGCACAGCGCTTAACAAACTGGTGCAACTAAACCATATCACGCAAAGGGGACTGGGGGCGTATCCTCTTCCGCTTGGCAATTTTTATAATTTATTGGGAAAAAATAGTCAATTTAGCGCCATTTTGAACACATTTCACACGTTTTTAGAGCCATTTGAAAAACTAAATTACTAAAATTTAAAAGTTATTTCAAAGGATTAAATTTTCTCAGCTCCCTCCAACACTTACTTCAGGTCAAGTCTAAATGTAAGCCAAGTATAAAATACGTTTGAATGCCTGATTTTAGGATTAAATGTTCTACGTGGTTTGGCCAGCGTCCCCTGATTGCGTCACTGTATTGCGCTGACAAATATTATTCTATTTTAAAACAGCAACGCTTTAGTTGCATATCACACAACTAGCTGTACCCTTATTGGCTTCCACAAAAATACTGGTCTTCCCTTTGTTATTAAACACCTTACTTACAATCAGTGTCTATACTTTTCTTTTTTGTAGTCATTTAAAGAGTACAATATTACAACACAGCCTGAAAGTTAATCATTTAGTGCTAGTACTGTCCCAATTATCCTGCTTATGCTTTGAAGTCTGCTTAAAACCAGAGATATTGTACTTATGAAACAATGGTGTTTTTAACAACAAAGTTTGTAGTGTCACAAAAAGAGGTGAAATCAAAAAATTATTAATAGATTGCGGGTGGCTTAAAAACGTCAATTTTTTTTAAAAAAGTTGGTAAACTTTTCCTATTTTTTTGATTCAGCTTTTCTTTCGGCAACATGTGGCAAGCCGGATGAAGTCAGCTTGCTGGCCGTCCGTAGTTTGGTGAGCTCTGATCTAAAATCAACTAAAAATATCCTTTTAAACGATCATATTTTTATGTCCAGTGTAGTAGACCGGACATCAGTGTTTAGGTAGATTAAAAGCAGAAAGGTTTTTCAAAGCACCATTTTAAAGCTTAGTATTTAAACACTCCTATTGCAAAAAAATTCTTATTTTATTGCATTGTTAAATTTTAACTAAAACTGATGCAAAATATAGAAAAAATTACCAGTTTTCGATGTTTTTTTGGACACCTGAAAGTTTTCGATTCACGAATGAAATTTGTGATTGCAAATAAACATCGTAAAACAGCTTTTTAAGGTGATTGCTTGCGAAAACTGCGCGAGGCAAGTGCGTTTGTTAAGGGTTCCGTTAATGCGAAAATTTTTTAAAAAATCAGCAAAAAATCAATTTTTTGCAGCACTGGGGGCATTTGAAGACTTTGAAATTTTTGATTAATTTTTGTACCATTTTAAAAGTATTGCGGCAGAGCAACTTTTTATTACTATTGTGTTCCAAAAGAAGAACAAAAATTTTTTTTCACTCCACCCTACTACTCAGTACTCACTGCTACCAGTTGGCGATCGCGTTTCTTAATTTTTGCAAAATTATGACTTTTGTAATGACCTAAAACTGCAAAATGCAGGGTTACCAATGGTGCAGAGTCAAATGGATTAAATTAAGTTTTCGTGAACAAAGGAAACTGTGAAAAAAAGTTTGGGGCACCTATAAAAGAACACGAGTCCTAATGGACACGAGTCCTAAAAGACACGAGTCCTAAAGTACACGAGACCTAAATACACGAGTCCTAAAAGACACGAGTCCTAAAGAACACAAGTCCTAAAAGACACGAGTCCTAAAAAACATTAAAGTTAAATGCTACGTAAAAGTCGGTAAATACTGAAAAATATTTGGTTTGCTAGAATTCGGGGTTTTTGTTTGCTTTTTTTCAGTGACATAAATTCGGCTTGGTGTCAAGTGATCCATGAAAATCTTTTAATATACATGGTGGTAGCTAACTTCGGTTATCAAATGCAAGGTTTACTATTGACGGCTCTGAAATAGAACAGTTGCGTTTCCTTCATTTCTGACAAATTAACGCATTTTTGAACTTTTGTATTTTCATAGGTTTATTTTGATTTGATGTTGTCATTAGCGGCTTACCGCCAGAGGTGGAGTCCTCGAGGACACATTTTGAAGTCCTTGGCCTTGGCCTCGAGGCCTCAAGTCCTCGAAAAATGGCCTGTCCTCGGCTCGAGGACAGCACTATTTTTTGAACTGTTAAAATTTTGTGGAGCGCTTGAAAAACTTTTTGGAAAACGTTTTTTTGTGGAGATCGCTTGAAAAATTTTTGTGAAGACCTTTTTTTTTTTTTTGAAGAGCACTTGCGCTTGTGTCCTTGGCCTTGGCCTCGAGCATTCCTGTCCTTGGCCTCGAGAGTGTCTGTCTTCGGAAAGGTTGTCCTTGGCCTTGGCCTTGGCATCGGATTTTTTTTGTGTCCTTGGCCTCGAGCCTTGTGTCCTCGACTCCACCTCTGCTTACCGCTATAGTTGCTAGGAGTTAAAACGTAGAAGCAGTTGTTTTCATTGAATTATTTCGTAGAGACGTCATTTAAATTTTAAACCAATGATTTAACCGCCCTCAATGTTGTGTTGATCGAGCCTTAATTTAGATCTATTTCGACTTGAAGTACTGTACTGGCGTAAATTATTATTCATAAATAGTGCTTAAATTAAACGTTAATCTCCCTTGTGGTATTGCCGTGGCGTAGAATTTTATGTATTTTAAAATATGGCCAGTAGCGTAGCCAAGGGGGGGGGGGCAGGAGGGGCTATAGCCCCCCCATTGGCATGTCGACCAAAATGCAGAATGAGAAAAACACTACATTTTTAGCACTTTTGAGACTGTTTTATGCACTGGAGTGGACTAAATAATCATTTAAAACATATTTTGAAACATATGTTCAGGGGGGCTAATTTGTCAAAAATAAAACCAAAAAATAAATGAAAACTTTGAAAAATGGTAAAAAATAAGCAATCAAATTTGATCGCAAGTATAAAAATGCTAAACATAGGTGTCATCAACAAATATACTATAAAATAAGGAATAGGGGGGGGCTATTCAGTATTAGTTAATTACCGATCATTTTTTTCAAATCTTTTTTCATTAGCCCCCCCCCAATTATTTTTCTCTATAAATTGATTATGAAATAGATTACTCCGTGTGAGTTTTATTGAGCTATTCGATTTTATAATTTAACAGCATCTAAACAAGAGAACTAACATTTTACCATGAGCCACCTCCCAAATAGCCCATTTATGCCATCAGTTTAATCATGTTTGCACTGCCAATTTCTAAGCCACGTTTTAAAAGTATTACTTTTTAATCAAAATAGCCCTAAAATGAAGTTATTTTTGCAAAAAAATGCAAAATTTAGACCCCCGTACCTCTGGCGGCTGGGGGCTTTGCCCCCAGACCCTTAGCCTCCGGCGGCTGGGAGCTTCGCCCCCAGACCCCCATTGGCCTCCGGCTGCTGGGGGCTCCGCCCCCAGACTCCTAAACAGCCCCCCCCATTGCGAATTCCTGGCTACGCGCCTGGATATGGCCGAATATTCGGTGTGAAGCAAAGTTAAAAACTGGGCAAAGTGGACAATATCAGGTACAGTGGACGATGAGATTTCACAAAAGGCATAACTTTCTAGACCCGCTGAGTTATATACACTGTTTAAATTGATCCTGGTAACTTTCAACTAAATTATACGCTATCTACAAAAGTTTTAGCTTTACATTCAAATTCGCTAAATACGCCCTCTGAAGGAATTAAACATTGATTTACGGTAAAGTTCAATGCTTTGTAATGGCATTTTGACGTCCAATCGTTTTGGCGCGGAAAACTATGAAGTAGCTGCAATCCATCAATAAAAATTAGAGGGAATGGGTAATTGGAAGTACAGTACCAATTGGAAACAAGTCGTCGTTGATCTGAAATACAGATTGACGAATTTGTTGAAAAACGATAGTTGATGCTCCATGCTCGTTAAAACAATGACATAATGCGCTCTTCGCGGTTTTAGCACGCGAAAACTTGGTTTTAGCCACATTGTGGCTACTTTCATTTGATACTTGTGTTTTACATTTTTTCCTGTTTTAGATTTTACTTTTTACTGATGATGGACATAGCCAAGTCCGAAACGTTTAAATATTTTACTATTTTAAAAAGGGCTTTACTGTTTTTATTCAAAGTGAATAAAACTGCCGTACAATCAGTACAAAAGGACATTATTTATTACACCCTCATGTGTCGAATTTGATTTTCTAAGGGCATTTTCATTGTTATTGATGTTGATAGCTTGCAAAATAGGTAACAACTAGTTAACGATGTACGTATAAATTCCATTGCAAAGCTATTTCTCTTTTCTTAAAAAAAAAAAATTCAATTAACTTGAGATTGTTTTAGTTGTTTCATATTCTAAGTTTTATCTGATAAATAATGCAGTAAACGTTAGATTCAGAAAAGTTCGCTGACTGCGCAATACCACTTCACTGCATTACTGATAAACGTTGATAAACACTTATTTGTTATTCCGTTTGCAATACTGATGAACAGTTCTTCATGATTTCTCGATGATCTTCCTCAAAAAAGTTATCAATAAAGAAAGGCATTCTCGTAATCACGGCATATAGAATTTCTTTGATTATTTTTTTATTTGGCAGCAGCATATGAACTTGACTGGAAAGTAAAATCGTATCGGGCAGTGCATGGCCGGTATTCTACGTAAGTTGGATTCATACAGTATCCGTTTTTTATCTGCTTTTGTCGTTTTTTTTTACGCTTTTCTTCTTCATGAAAAAGTAATGTTCGTTTTAGTAAGCATTTTTATACGTATGTCCTTGTCCACACTAACCAGACAGTCACCTACTGGACAAAACTTTTTCCAAAAAATGTTTTTTACGAAGGGTTAAACAGCCCTATTTTAAAATATTGCTCTCATCGTTTATCATAGGCGTAGCCAGGATTTTTGATTGGTGGCGGCCCAAACCTCAAATCACGTAGGTGAACACCAAGAAAAAAAAGTCTTCACAGTCTGACTTAGGAGTGTTGATTGAGGGGGAGGGGCGAAATTTTGTTGGAAACCAATTTAAGATTGGGGGGGGCCCAAACCACAACTCATATAGAAAAGACTAAAACAAACCAGCAACAAGAACAGGTTTTAACGGTCTGAAGAGCTGAATTTTTCCCGAAAGAAAAGTGAAGAGCAAAAAAAAAACAAAAACGAAAAGGTCTTCACGGTCTCGTGCCAAGGTGAACACAAACCAAGAAAACCAAACTGATGAAAGAATAACCGTTTTGATCACAAATTTATCACTGCTGGCATTGCGATTGGGGGATGGGGGGTAGGCGGGCCCGCCCTGCCTCCCCCGCTGGCTATGCCTATGTTGTTTATACGCAAAGTTTTTGAACAAAATTTTTATCAATACGTATTGTAATAATACTGTGCTTAATGCAGATAAGGACTTATAAAAATGCGCATGAAAAAGAGCATACTTTTTCACGTAGAAGCCAAACCCAAAAAGAAAACGGACAAAAACGGATTTTGTGTAAATTCGCCTTTAGTACGTACACATTTTAATTTTGCGACCAAAATTACGCTATTAAAAAGTTTTCTGCATTAAAAACGATAAATTTATTGTTTAATTGATTTTGTACGGCTTTGAACATCAAAAGATATTGCTTTTCGTATACGGTAGTTTTTTCATTTCTCACTTAAAGTTTTATTTGTATCGTTGCAGAAAAAGATGAAGCTCAACAACACGTGGAACTTATTAAAATAAATCACGGCGAGCCAGCAAGCAAACGGAGACGATCGTATGAAATCAAAAATCAACGGCTCCGAAATACAGCAAGATGCTGGTCCTCACGCCCTACCTTAGAATACTTCCTAACAATTACCCGTATTATTTAGTTAAATACAGATCCTGTTTAATATCCTAAATTAGACAAAATCTTAAATTTGAAACAATTCCAAAATATGCCAAAGTTCGGAAAAATAGGGCAGCCCGATTGATCTGCATACCAAAGCACTAAATATTATAGAGTACAATGTTTCCCTGATGTTAGAAATGGTTACAATTTGTGTCAACTTTTCATAATCTTTTTTAATTTTATTATTGAATTAACTACAAACCATCCGAGTTTTTTTTGACGAAATTGAACGTGCACAGTCTGTCTGAAAATTAAACTTTGTTTGCAGTCTACGTTCCCTCTAAGCTGCGCGCCGCGCAGATAGCCTCGAATCCCTGCGCAGTACTTCAGTTCTGCCGCGCATTGCATAAGGGTTGATAAGACAAGGGTAATACGTGCTTTCAATCGGAAGCAAGACCATAATTTAGATTTCATAAAATTGTTTTACAAATGCAAGGTTTAAACAACAAATCCGAAATTCCGGACTAAAATGAAACCGGAATGCGGCGAAGACCTTTTTCTTTTTTTTTTCAGTCTTCACTTAAATTTGAGGGGCAAAATTCCGAAGTTCCGGACTAAAATTTGCGAACTTCACCTAAATTTGGCACCAAAATTCCGAAATTCCAGACTGAAAGAGAATTAGTTTGCGGCGAACACCTTTTTTTGAGCTCACACGGCCTTTTATTCCGCGCACACCAAGCAAGCTCTGAGAAGGAACGTTGTTTGCAACAAATCCAATAATGAAAGAAGACTAAAGTTTCTTTGCTTGCAATAAATCCAATTAAGAATATTGCGACTAAAGAAATTTGTTTGGAAAAATTAAAACTGCCAAAGCGCAGTAAACTTGAGAAAACTGCATTTTTAAATTTTCAATGGAGCATTGTGATCAAATTTTTTTAATTATACATAGTTATAATTGTTATAAATTGTAAGAATTGTTATAATTGTAAGAAATAGAAAGAAAAATTTTTTAATTGTAAGAAATAAAAAAATCAAATACAGAGAGTTCAATATCAGCGCAGAACAATATTTTTCTTGAGAAATTAGTAAAAATGCGAACCTAACGTAACTTACTCTTCATGCTGAACATTCTGCTCTTTCTTTCATATTTTTGAAACCACCAACGTACACGAAAACGATCTACGACGCAAGAGCGCAAACAAAAGGACACAGAGAGACATTATCCTATGATCTGTGCTAACATTTTTGTGCTTCGAAAAATCATGCCGCCGCTTAATTGCATTATCAGAAATTATTACTTTATCTTGCCACAAGCATAAATATGACATAATATTAAAACCATTTTTATAAAGGAAGGCTTTATTTCACCTGAAATTTTTGTCTAGTTTTTTATTAATTCTGACTCAAATCTAACCCAAACTCAAATCCTTACTCTCAAACTATTCCCAAATCGAACCCTAACCCAAACTCTAACCTAAACCCTAATCTTAACCCCTAAAAAAGCAAATGAAAAAAGCGCGGATGAAAATTTCTCATTTTCGTTTTTTTCTCTTTAACTTGAAAATTTTCGGTGAAATAGTCACTACCTTTTTTAAATTATACTTTGTATGTTTTGCAGTATCTGATACGCAAATAAGGTAATGCAGAAAATTAAGATCAACGAAAAAAGCAATTTTGGAATAAAACATGTTTTAATTATTGAAAACATTGAATTGAATGGATTAGACTCTTATTCTTCGATATTTTCAATAGTGTGTATTGAAAACATTCAAAGAATAAGAGTCTAATTCATGAATGAGGGATATGAAATCTACAGCGTTTTCATAAAAGTTGTTTGATTTTTCAATTCATGTTGACGAAGTTGTTGGTATTTTTTAAATTCCTGTTATTCGAGGTTCGTTAAAAAGCAACTTCTTCAGCAACAATTAAACGTAAAAATTAATCCTAAAACGAATAAATTTTTACTTTTTATGTAAAATGAATATGAATAATGTAAATAAAATCTTCTGCCATACAATGAAAAAAACAAAACAAAATGCAAATATTTTTTATTCTTTCGTTTTTTAAACTCATTAATTAGCGAAAACGTTTGAAGCCTTTGTGATATAATATATTTGATATAAATTGTCTTTGCTTATCCATCAGATCGGTTAAATTTTTCAAATTGGAACAAGTAAAAACTTTTAAATACGCTATTTCAAAACAATGATGGGTGGTATAAAACTCTGAGAAGTGATCGTAATTTTAATTTATGTGATGAGGAAACGCTTTTGCATCAACAGCACGACAAAAACTTAAAGTTAGTGTTTGATTAACAGATCAAGAGCAAATCGCCTATGATGATTGCTAGTGAAAATAATGTAGCCGACGTGATAGGTGGTTTTTCCGCAAAATGCATCCACAATGTCGTCGCAAATACAGCGTTATAATAATACTGTGAGTGTGCGAGTCATCGTTTTAGCATACGCACGGCGATTTCGAAACTAAGTTGGTCCAAGGATCTATTTATATGTAAATAACAGCAACTTCAAACTTTTATCTCGAACAGACGTCTAATTACATTCCTAATTTTTTGACTTTTAGATACATTCTGATATCAAAAAAACGTTATTTTAGCTCAAAATTAAAAACAAAGGAGTTGAGGATCTATTTAGGGGGTTACCGAGGGGGTAGCACCCCTAAACCACGTAAAATATTTTGAAAGACCTGTGGATATTAAAAACAATTAGGTTATTCAAAAAATTGACTATTGGGAGGTTTAATTTGGTGGGATGGCATTCCTAAATTATGTCAAAATATTTTTTCCACACATTTCTAATATTGGAATTGCAAACGACGTTCAAATGTATTTAAAAACTTCATAGTGACTGAACTTATAAAAACATCCATCTTGGTTCAGTCATTTAGCAGTCAATTATTGGGGGCACACTTGCCTTAAATAATTAACATGCCGTAAATAATTATTTCATTTCCACATTGATGATCATTGCACTAAACAGTTGGTAACAACCGTGACCTTACGTCAGAAGTAGAAAATAGTGATCACCATGTTTAAGTTTTTGGGTTTGTCCAACTGTTGAGAATCGAACCCGAGTCTACCGTTATAGTGGCAGACACTCGCCAATCACAATAAAACTTTCAATAAAAAATAGCAAAATTTTTTCTCACGTTCTTATAGAGTGCTTTGCTGGAGGAAATACTGAACTCTGACCTCCAAGCCCATCCAAATATTTTGATACGTAGTTGAATTGGTTGGTCAAAAGAAATTGATACTCAGCCGCATCTCCAAACGGATCGCTTTTTTTAGAACTTGTGTAAGTAATGACTCGTATGTTTTATGAGTTATACTTTAGGACTCGTGTTTTTTAGAACTCGTATCCTTTCGGACTTGTGTCGTTTAGGACTCGTGTTCTTTAGGACTCGTATCTTTTAGGAATCGTGTCTTTCAGGACTCGTGTCTTTTAGGACTCGTGTATTTAGGACTCGTGTCCATTAGGACTCGTGTCCATTAGGACTCGTGTCCTTTAGGACTCGTGTCCATTAGGACTCGTGTCCGTTAGGACTGGTGTCCTGTAGGACTCGTGTATTTTAGAACTCGTGTCCTTTGGGACTCGGGTCTTTTAGAACTCAGGTCTTTTAGGGCTCGTGTCCGTTAGGACTTCTGTCTTTTAAAACTCGTGTTTTTAGGACTCGTGTTTTTAGGACTCGTGTCTTTAGGACTCGTGTTTTTAGGGCTGGTGTTTTTAGGGCTCGGGTACGGGATCCCTTACGGTATGCGGACAGGAGTCGTGTCTTTTAGGTCTCGTGTCTTTTAGGACTCGTGTCTTTAGGTCTCGTGTACTTTAGGACTCGTGTCTTTGAGGACACGTGTTCTTTAGGACTCGTGTCCATTAGATCCAGCACTCACCTAGCTCCAAAAGTCCGTTATTTAGCAAAACTCAAAATAGGAGAAATCTACAAAACTGAGTTATTGGGCAATCCAAGAATCCGTTACTATTGAACAAGATGGCCGAAATTAGAATTACATGAAGAAAGCATAAACTTTTTTTCCTTAGACTTTCTTAGCCTGATGAGCAGCAAGAATTGCAATGGGGTCATGTTGGTTAATTTATTGTATAAAGATTTTTTCTCCGTCTTTCAAAAATAAGGTTAAATGCCCTTTTAAGGGGAAAACATGTGTAAAAAGAAACTGCCAGAAGTCAGGCATTATTTTTCTCTGAAAAATGAACATTTAGTTTAACCTTTTTTTTCGGTTTCCGAACTGTAACTTTGCGGTCACGAAATCAATTGCCATACAAATTTTATAACAAAACACTGTTGTTGAATATCATGTTAGGTCAGAATTTCAGCTTTCTAGGTTTTTTATTGTGTATGAGTTGCTGACGAAATAGTGAACGTCAAATACTGTTTTTTTTGCAAATCCCTCTCCAAATTGAATTATGTCACGTTTAGTGCCATTTTTCCTGCTTGCTCATGAAATACAAATGTACATCCAGCATTAGTTTTCAATAACGAAAGGTTAGTAATTTGTTCGTGCAGCCAGTGTGAAGAACGTCAAGCCATGAAACCTGCGCACTTTAGACTGTATTGTGAAAAGTGCATTTGATTTTTTTTTAATTAATTTTTAAATCACAAAAAGCTTTGGAAAAATTTTATTTTGCTGTGGTAGGGTTTTTTGGCTGTAAGTAATGTATAGAAATGCAGCATAAAAAAAATAGTTAGAAAAATTGTTCAATATATGTAGCTGCGGATATACGGGCCAAAGCAGGCGATTGGACAGAAAATGAAAGCCCTATAAAATTTTAAAAAATTAGTGAAAAATAGCAAACCGTTGTTATTATACCATCCAAGGTGGCCAATTTGCATCAGTAAAATTTCAGTTCAGAAGCCAACAGTTTTTTTGTTGGAAAAAAAGCCGCTATTAAAATATAATAGTCATCGTCTTCTCGGTTGTCCGAGAATCGATCCTTGGTTGAACCAAATCATAATATAAAGATAAAGAAACTGCAGCAAGGATTTTGTATGGAGTTTTAGCGGAGTGTTTGTTGCAGGTTGTTCCGCATTGTTTGCTATGTTTCGAGCCCGAGCGCCCCACAAGCTGAACCTTGACTTTAAAGCATCTTTGATGAAGCAAAAAAGTTTTAACTGGATGACTTGATATCAACTTAAAAAGTTTTCAGAAAGTTGAAGAACTCGAATTTGATCTAAAAATCCATAAACCAAATAAAACTATGCTGAATAAGTTTTATTGACTTTTAAATTCTATTTGAGATTAAGTTGAAAGAATTGAGGGGAACAGCAGCATTGTTGTGAAAAGAAACAAAAAAAAATCAGGGTCAGCTAATTTGCGTTCAGTTTTCAAATCAAATTAAATTTTTCATTATACTCGCCGTATTACGCTTTTGTGCGTGGCTCATTTTCGCGTCATTGCACCCGGGCAATACAGCTCCTTTCGAACAAATACCACAACGGTAGATAGCAGTTAGCAATACTGTGTTCAGTTTGACCGGCCAACGATTTGAACCTCAGATTTCCTGTTCCAGAGACGAACGTGGTAATGCTCGTTCTGGTATTTACTAACACCATCTTGAGTCAGCTATGCTGACGCAAATCGCACTTTATAAATTAGAATAAGCCTAAATAAAATTCCTGAATAATTTTTAACCCAATGCAATTTGTAGCATTATGTAAGGAAATACCGGAACGTATGAAAAACGAAGGCGAGTGTGCTGGATTTATTAAATCTTTTCATCAAAATCAATTCGGAAAACATCTTTGGCTTTTAAGAGCATTATTAATATTTTGCCAGGAAATATCGAAGTTCTGATATATTTTACACGCATTTTTGAAGTAGTTTTCGATATTTGTGGCCGTGAGGTTTAGGATGCTTTTGGTCAGAATGTGGATTGGCAGTAGTAGGCCTATGTTTTTATTTGTGATGATTTGCAGCACGTTGCTTCAAAGTTTCGTGGACGGACAAACTGGGGATTGGAACGGTGGAAATACTTGTAAGCGGCTGCCAAATTTAAAACAGTAAAGATTGATAAAAGATATATAGTAGTTCTCGATAATTTCTATTTTTTATTGTTAATAATTTTTCAGTTAATTTAAACTAAACTAAATCCAAGAAAAAGAAAAAAAGTTTCGACTGCGTGGGCAGAATTTCTACTCTTTTCGTTATATCTTAACACAGTAATGATAATAACGATACAGAAGCGTAGCCAGGGGGGGCTATAGCCCCCCCATTGGCATGTCGACCAAAATGCAGAATGAGAAAAACACTACATTTTTAGCACTTTTGAGACTGTTTTATGCACTGGAGTGGACTAAATAATCATTTAAAACATATTTTGAAACATGTGTTCAGGGGGGCTAATTTGTCAAAAATAAAACCAAAAAATAAATGAAAACTTTGAAAAATGGTAAAAAATAAGCAATCAAATTTGATCGCAAGTATAAAAATGCTAAACATAGGTGTCATCAACAAATATACTATAAAATAAGGAATAGGGGGGGGCTATTCAGTATTAGTTAATTACCGATCATTTTTTTCAAATCTCTTTTCATTAGCCCCCCCCAATTATTTTTCTCTATAAACTGATTACGAAATAGATTACTCCGTGTGAGTTTTATTGAGCTATTCGATTTTATAATTTAACAGCATCTAAACAAGAGAACTAACATTTTACCATGAGCCACCTCCCAAATGGCCCATTTATGCCATCAGTTTAATCATGTTTGCACTGCCAATTTCTAAGCCACGTTTTAAAAGCATTATTTTTTAATCAAAATAGCCCTAAAATGAAGTTATTTTTGCAAAAAAATGCAAAATTTTTGAGCGCTGGGGGCTCCACTCCCAGACCCCCGTGCCTCCGGCGGCTGGGAGCTTTGCCCCTAAACCCCCAGACCCCTACTGGCCTCCGGCTGCTGGGGGCCAAGCCCCTAGACCCCCAACACGCAGCCCCCCATTGCGAATTTCTGGCTACGCGCCTGTAACAATATATTGTAATTTTTGCTCTATAACTTATACTGCGGTACAACCGCGTATCAAGTGCAAATATATAGGCATTGCTCAGACATACAGCAGCTGCTGGCGCCAGCACTCTAATAGAGTATATGACTTACATAATATACTTTTAGCCGTGAAAAATCAAAGTTTTTTTCAATAAATTTCTTGCGATCAGTAAAATACTTCGGAACTTACTGGCTTGTTCATTGGACATATTTTTTTATCCCATCCCATTCCATAGCAGCTCATGTCTGTTTCATCCCATCCCATTCCATGGGATTCCAGTCAAAAGACATTTCAATAAAAGTTTATAAATTTATGAAAACTTAAGTATAATGTGTACTAGATAGGACTAAACGTGTAAAGGGAGATACAAAACGACAAAATTTATTGACTTTGTTAACTTTAAAGTTCAGAAGAGTTCACAATTCATTATCATTCTAGCATTCATTATCATTCATTGGAAATGCAATGCGTACTGTCCCATCCCATCCCATTGGACATTTCTCATGGGATTCCCATTGGAATTCCATTTCCATGGACAAGCCTGGAAACTTAACTGTTTCATAAAGAAGCAAGTGTTTTTTATAATCAGTTGCAGTATTTTACTGCAATAAAACACAAGTTTCAAAAATAAAAAGATAAGCCACTGAAGTGTTTTACAGTATAATAAACATAACACAGTACACGTCAAAAACTTAAAACCCTACAGTCTGCTTCACCCGTAGTCGGGATCATCAGGGGTATGTGCCAAAAAATAACAGAGGTTAAAATCTAAAATCTAACTATTTAAAGATTAAAAATCAAAACTGTTCCTCGTTCCGGTATCAAGGTCATATTCGTCTCCTGGGCGGCCTAAAGTACACCCAACTAGTGGAGAAAACTGAACCTGACTCTTCTTAACTCGAACAGTCTAAGCCACTAGGGAGCCGAACCTACGACTCAGCACCGGAACTGAGAAAGCAAAACTAGTATGACTTCATAAAAGGCTAACTTAATGCAAAGCCATGACTGCAGGTAGAAACATACACTCAGAGTTAATACCCTAATACCCCCAATACTAAGCTACTCTGCAAACGGCTGGTAAACAAACATTTATAAGGCGCAAAAAGTAGAAATGCGTATAGAGAACGAACGGATTAAAAACAGAGTGAAGTGATATCGACGTTTAAGTGGTGTTGCGTTTGATATTTTTCAATTTGAATACAGTCCTGTATTGGCAATTGTTGATGATTTCAGAACGTTTGTTGAGAGTATCGGTACAGTTCGAAATTGAAATTAGTTATTTCTCTTCCAAGCAGAGTTGGCACATGCGGTTCCGACTATTGTGGGCTGGGGCGTGGCGAACAATTTCCCAGCTGACGGTGTGGTTCAATCCGGCGTCTTTTTATCTCCATATATATTTTGATAATTCAGAGGCGCTTGCTTTATGTCGGAGTTTGAATGACTGTAGATGATTATAGTGCGGGATTTGAACTCGGTTTCGGATAGTCCGTAGTACATCATGGCATTGCTGTTGCTTACATGTAGGCTTACTTAGCCTTGTAAACAAGAAATTTTTCTCGGCATCTGCCGTCTAGTGGACAGTTTGCTTTGTCTCGGCAGTTGCAGGGTAGCGGATCATGGTCCACATGACAGAAATTTGCTCGCTCACATTAATAACGAGAATTTTTTAAAAGGCGCTACCCAACAAAAAATTCGCTAAAGACATGAGGTTATATTTGCACGTGCATCTGAAGCTGTGATAGCTGGATAACGTCATTTTCGCTCGCTAAGTTGCTTGGATCGATTGCGAGATATACCTGGAGTAAAAAAAACGTCACATTTCCTCCCCAACTTAACAAAGGTTTTGAAGCACTCTTTAAGCGTACGAGAAGTTTTTTTTGGTCAGAAATTTAATGGCAAAATGTTGAAAACTCTAACTAAAGCAAATTTTTGCTAAAAATTACTTAAAATGGTCTCCATGTTTGCAATTAGACTGCTAAGAAGAAAGCGAATTGCATTGAGAACCGTTTGCTGTATTGACTGACAAAAAAATAATGAGTAGCGCCAGGTGACGAAAATACATACACTTTTTATAAGAACAATTTTCTAGGAACATGAAATTCATTTTTGCTCAAAATTTAAGAACAAATTAATAACAATGCTAACCTCGGCTGCAAATAAACCACACTCAAACAGAAAAAAAAATTCAAATCAAACATAAGAAACTAACTTTGGTACTGATTCAAAACGTAAAATTTTAGTGATTTTCTTCTGTTTGCAGGCAAAATTACAACTATTCTAAAAGCATACTATAAGTGCAGTAGCGTACGCAGGATTTTGAAAAGGGGGGGGGGGGGGGGCAGAAACTTCAGAAAATTTGAGAGGAACATAGATCAGAATTTGAAATTGTCACACTCAAATTTCGTCCCATTTTGGTGAAGAGCAAAAAAAAGGTCTTCACTCAAATTTCGTCCCATTTTTCACCCAATATCAGGTGGTTTCGAGCCCAAAGCCTGATGCCCAACTTGCAAAAGGGGGGGGGCATGCCTCAATTTTGCTCACTTTTCTATGCAATTTTGCAATCCTGGCGACCCAAAGGGGGGGCCATGGCCCAATGGCCCCCCCCTAAATACGCCCCTGTATAAGAGTGATGTTTGAATTTTTTTGGCAGTCGTTCGAAAAAAGCTTGCTTAAAAGCAGGAAAAAAAGCCTATACTCAGGCCGACAGAGCATTAGAAATTAAACACGGTTCCAAACATAGTTGCTAAAATTGACAACAATGCTCTCAAAATTTAAGAACAAAATTACAAGCAAATGAGACCGAAAATCGGCAAAACATTAAAAACAGCCAGTTTGAACTCAAGATTTACTGGTTTTAAAAAAGAACGGTGTACTTCGACTTGTTCACTTTTGAAAATTTTTGAACCGTGTTGTTGCTGTCATCAAAAAAAATGTTTAATGGACAAAACTACGATCCAACCAAACTATTCCAAAAAGCGAATCAATTCAATAATTTCTTCTGCTCTGTTGGGGAAGATTTAGCTAAAAAAGTTTCTTTGTTTCAAACAGTAGACTACTCGTTATATTTAAGACATCGTGTTCCAAATTCTATTTTTTTTGAACCTCCAACAGTTAATGAAATTATTACCTGCATTGGTCCCCTCAACGCGAACAAAGCTGTAGGTTATGACAACATTCCTGCTTATTTTCTAAAAGTGGCTGCACCCATCATTGCTCCTTACCTATGCTTTTTAATTGATTATGCTTTTTTAAATGGAATTTTTCCTGATAACTGCAAAATTGCTAAAGTTATTCCCATTCACAAAAAAGGGAAAAAAGATAATCCAAGCAACTTTAGGCCGATCTCAATTTTGACTTGCATATCAAAAGTAATTGAAAAAATGATATATAAACGAGTTTTTTCTTTCTTATCAAAAAATAATGTCCTAGCCCCACAACAATATGGGTTTCAAAAAAATATTTCTACTATTCATGCAATCTTAGAACTTTTAACGGCCACTTACGACAATATCAATGCAAACAACTATACGGGAATACTGTTTCTTGATTTAACGAAAGCATTTGATACAGTCTGTCACCAAATTCTTCTTGCTAAACTACAGCATTATGGTATCCGTGGTCCAAGTCTTCAACTAATAAAATCGTTCTTGGAAAGAAAACAATTTGTTTCAATTAATGGTGTCAATTCAGATTTACAGCATAATAGCTTCGGCGTACCTCAAGGTTCAACGCTTGGTCCTTTACTTTTCTTGATTTATATAAACGACTTACCTAATGCTGTCCTGGGTTCTACAACACTTTTTGCCGACGACACCTGCCTTATGTTAAAAAATTCAAACCTCTTGACCCTACAAAATGATTTAAACTCTCAGACCTCCTGTTTAAATAAATGGTGTAACTCTAACAAATTCACCATCAATCCACAAAAATGTCACATTCTTGCAATTTCTCCAAAATCGAACAAAAATGTAACTGACTTCTTTATTAAACTTAATGGAACCGTTATTAGGGCTGAAAATAGTGTTAAATATCTAGGAATCAATCTTGACTTGAACCTGAACTTTCGCAAGCACATTGAAGTTATTGAAAATAAATTGTCTAGGTCCTTAGCTATATTGTTTAAACTAAAACCAGTATTACCTCAAAATGCGCTTCTAAAATTATATTATGCTATGGTTCATCCTTATTTGATTTACGGACTAGTTGCCTGGGGTTCAACTTTCCCTTCTTACATAGAAAAACTTAACATATTACAAAATAAAGCGGTTAAACTAATCGGTGGAGGAAATTACCTCGATAGGGCTACTCCATACTATTCAAAACTGAACATTTTAAAACTCCCCGACTTATATAAGCTTGAAGTTGCCAAATTCGTACATAGATTTATGCATAATACCCTTCCACAATCCTTCTCTAATTTTTTCGCAAAGGTAGATCAAGTCAACACTCGTACAACAAGATCTTCTTCTAACCCCAACAATTTATATATACCTTGCTATAAAAGTAACAGGATTCAGCGAAGTATCAAATATCAAGGTGTAAAAGTTTGGAACTCAATTCCAGTTGAAATTCAAAATCTACCCAAGTCACGCTTTAAAATTAAATTGAAATCACATTTAATGCAAGCTTATCTAAAAGAAATAAATTGATTTTATCTTGAACATTTGCGGTTAACTGGTCAGCTTTCAACCTGGTTACGACCTTCTAATCGTCTGTTCTATATTAAACCGTTAAAAAGCAATCCGGGTGGCTGCTCGACTCGAAGACCGAGAAGGTCCCTTCGCAGCCTCCCAGTTTCCATTCGTGTACCTAATTTGCTTGTCAAATCCTTGACTTTGTTTTTTGTTTGTTTTTTGACGCGAGTGGCGACAAATAAACTTCTGTTATTATTGTTATTATTGTTATTACTGTCAACATAAAAGTATGCCAACCAGCAACCTCAAGAGCGTTCACATCATTTAAAAAATTGTTATGAGGTAAAAGTTTTTTTTTTTCAATGATCTAAAAATACATTATAATTAAACTCTGTCTTACATTAACTAATTATTATCACTGGAGGATTTTGCAAGCTTAGAATATTAACGCACGGCCCATAGTATCTTTTCACAAAGCAATTGTAGTACATACTGACACATTACGTCTAAAGGCAATATTTTGAAGTAAAAATGCATCGGATGTCACAATGAAGTACAGTATTTATTACGTGCTTACCAAGGATGGCAGTGCGGTACGGTATGTTCAAAATTGGCGTACTACGTACCTCGCACCTTGAACCGTACCAGAGTTGTAAACAGGCCGACAAGTTTAGGTCCGAACCCGGCCCGAACCCGAAAATATAAGCCCGAACCCGGCCCGAACCCGAAAACTAATTTGAAGCCCAAATCATGCCCGAAAAAACCCGAAAGTTAAGTTAGGTCTGAAAAATTTAGCAAAGTTGCCAAGGAATTTTGATTATACTTTTGTGCATCTAAGACAAAAAGTACGTCTCAGGCCCGAATTAAGCCCGAAATTTTTGTCAACTTTGGGCCCGAACCCGGCCCGAACCCGACCCGAAAATCCCGGCCCGACTTACAACTCTGAACCGTACCGTACCAACGTACCGTGCCCGTACCATTACAAAAAAGGCGTACCGTATCAGCGTACCGTACTTTTTAGCAAAAATTGAGGCGTACCGTACTGTACTGCCATCCTTGCTTTCAACTGCTCACAACTTTAACTAACTTTGACATTACAAACCTATAAATCAGCGATCTCACTTCACACATTTAGCGTAGGTTTCAGCTGTTTTTTGCCTCTGTACACAAAAAGCCAGCACAATGCGCGAAAAGTCTGAGGTTTTTAACAGAGGTGGAGTCCACGAGGACGTCCTTGGCCTCGAGGACACATTTCGAAGTCCTTGGCCTTGGCCTCGAAGCCTCAAGTCCTCGAAAATTGCTCTGTCCACGGCTCGAGGACAGCACTATTTTTTGTTTTCCTCACTAGGAGCATAGGCGTATGCAAGGGGAGGAAGAGTAGAACCCCCAATTGAAATTTCACCAACGACAAAAATGTGACAAAAAAGCCTATTGTTTCCTAAGTTTCAGTTTCTTTTTAGCGTTTTTCGCTGACAACAGTATAACTAATTAACAATATTGAAGACCAGGATCACCTGGCCCCCTCAATTCAATTTTTGCCAGCCAATTTAAACGTATATCCCGGAGAAAATGGAGAGTTTTTGTCTTAAAATTTGCTATTTCAGGCCCACATCTATCCTTTTTGTGAACGCAATGCATTAATCAGGGCCGAGTTTACCATAATATGACGCAGTACCAGCTAGGGGCTCTGAGCTGAAATCGTAAGATTTTTTTTGGTTTTCACCTATATTTGGCAGAAAGATGTTGCTAAAATCTCCAAAGTGCCGGGGGCCTAACGCGATGTAAATCCGGCCCGGCAATAACATGGTTAGTAGATGTAACCATCTATTGCATCATTTTTCAAAAACAGTTCAGTATTTTACCTTCAACCTCGCCGGTTTTACGCACAAAATACTTTAAAAAAAATTATCCATGGAAAATGCTGATTGAACGGATCATTGAACTTCAATTGAGGGGGCCTGGGCCTCGTGGCGAACATCTGCTCCTATAACTGGTTATTTTCATGGCAAAAATAAAAATCTCTAAGGAAAATCTTTGAGTGGATTGTTATTTACTGCTGAAATGTAGCCAGAGACAATGCATCTTACTTCCCCCTTTCTGGACCAAATCACTTACAATTAAAATTTAACTCCAAAAAGCAAGATGTTTAACGTGTTTTGGAATTAAATTGCAAGTAAAAGGAGGATTAAACAATTTGATTTTTTCGATTGGCTTTCAAATGTTAAAAATCTAGTGCTTTCAAATGGCTCTGAACAGCTGCGAAATGTGATCCAATGGCATTAAAGTAGTTTTTTTCCCAAAAAATTACAAAAAATCGCCCAACGGCTGGGGTCTTCGCCCCCAGACTTCCAAAGCTTCCGGAGGCTGGGGGCCACGCCCCCAAACCTCCGTTTGTGATACATTTGAGTTACACTAGCTTTCTCAACACGTTCCCAAAGTTAGATATTTGCATTTTTCAACTATTAGTTTAAGCCCTCTTCCTTTGCAAAATCCTTGTTACGTGCAAACAGGCAACAACGATTTCAGATCTTCCATCCTACGAAAGCTTTGTCCCACAAGTACTTTGTCTTTGGAAAAATTTTGATGACGTAATTTCATGTAATTTGTGGTTTAGGCCTCCCCAATCAAAAATTCTGGGTACGCCAATGAATTGTAGATCACCTGAAAAAAAATTTTGAAAACCTTTTTTTTGGAGAACGCTTGCGCCTTTGTCCTTGGTCCTTGGCCTTGGACTCGAGCATTCCTGTCCTTGGCCTCGAGAGGTTTTGTCCTCAGAAAGGCTGTCCTTGGCCTTGGCCTCGGATTTTTTTGTGTCCTTGGCCTTGGCCTCGAGCCTTGTGTCCTCGACTCCACCTCTGGTTTTTAATTCAAAGAGCGTACCAACGTACCGTACCTCTACCTTCACAAAAAACGCGTACCCTACCAACGTACCGTACCCGTACCATTACAAACAAAACCTACCGTACCAGCGTACCGTACTTCTTAGCAAAAATTGAGACTTACCGTACCTACGTACCGTACCGTACTGCCATTCTTGGTGCTAAACATCTCGCTAAAAAATGCAAGCGAGAATTTTTAACGCATGCTCAGCGAGACGATTGGGAAATAGCATTTTGTCTACGAAGTTTTTTGCTTGTTAACGCCTTTTAGCGAACGAAAATGGCCTTAACGAGCTCGCTAACTTGTTTTGTTATCTGGGGCCAGATTTTGTTGTTTTTTTCCTAAAGAGCGCTTTGTTTTGTGAGGAGATGATGACTGCAATGTTGGGCATGTAGCTGTAGCTAAGCTTCTCACAGTTTTTATTACAAATTTTGCGAAGCTTGTGGTGGCTCGGAAAGTGTTTAGACAAAAGCCTAAAAAACTCCTTACCAATGTTTGTTTTGATGCTGTCGCTGTAAGGGAGGTTGAACCATACCACATTTCTCTTTCTAGCTAGGCTTTTTTTTTCGGTTATTCTTGCGGAAAGATGAGACTGGACGCGAAGCCGCTATTTTTGAGGGCTTTTTGTACAACGGGATCGCTTTTTGAATTCTTCGTTTTAGGATATTTCAGATATCTATTTGGCCATTGTTCCCTCTAATTTTTTGTGGTCTCTTTGCGCAGAAATTTTGGCGTGTGCACACTTTTTTTGAGAATTCACCCAGAATTAGAGCGGTTTTTGTGTCCCAAATTAAGTCAAGACATAAAAAAAAAGGTTTTCACCCAGAAATGGAGCGGTCTTTGTGTCCGAAATTACGTGAAGACCAAAAAGAATGGTCTTCAGCCTGAATTAGAGCTGTTTTTGTGCCCGAAAAGTTTATTGTCTTTCTTATTATTGTAATTTTATGATCAACAACAATATGTCTGTGCGCAGCAAATTTATGCGTGTGCGCAGTCTCTGAAATCTGTGTGCTCGCGCACATGTGCACAGTTTAGAGGGAACACTGCTTTTGGCTATCATGGATGGTAGATGCTTTTTTACAATGGGAGGGTGGTTCGAAGCGGCGTGAATATACGAGTATAGCGGCTAGTTGTTCGGTTTTCGATACATCCAGAATTTGCCAGAGCTAAGGTGTGTAGGAAGTCAGTTTGTGTAGGAAGTCAGTCAATTTGTGATGTGTAGGAAGTCAGTTTCGATCATATTGGCTTCAGCGGTTACTTGCAGGCCATGCTGTTGGAAGGTTTTCAAAAATATCTTTTCTAATTCGTTAAACTCCAGGTCCTGAACCCCATTGTCAGCTGGAAAATTGTTCGCCACGCCCCAGCCCACAATAGTCGGAACCGCATGTGCCAACTCTGCTTGGAAGAGAAATAACTAATTTCAATTTCGAACTGTACCGATACTCTCAACAAACGTTCTGAAATCATCAACAATTGCCAATACAGGACTGTATTCAAATTGAAAAATATCAAACGCAACACCACTTAAACGTCGATATCACTTCACTCTGCTTTTAATCCGTTTGTTCTCTACGCATTTCTACTTTTTGCGCCTTATAAATGTTTGTTTACCAGCCGTTTGCAGAGTAGCTTAGTAATGGGGGTATTAGGGTATTAACTCTGAGTGTATGTTTCTACCTGCAGTCATGGCTTTGCATTAAGTTAGCCTTTTATGAAGTCATACTAGTTTTGCTTTCTCAGTTCCGGTGCTGAGTCGTAGGTTCGGCTCCCTAGTGGCTTAGACTGTTCGAGTTAAGAAGAGCCAGGTTCAGTTTTCTCCACTAGTTGGGTGTACTTTAGGCCGCCCAGGAGACGAATATGACCTTGATACCGGAACGAGGAACAGTTTTGATTTTTAATCTTTAAATAGTTAGATTTTAGATTTTAACCTCTGTTATTTTTTGGCACATACCCCTAATGATCCCGATTACGGGTGAAGCAGACTGTAGGGTTTTAAGTTTTTGACGTGTACTGTGTTATGTTATGATATTCGCTCTGGCCTACGTTGTGGAGCACTTTTTGAATCTGTTGAATTCAAACTCATCATAAGAGTTTTATAAGGTTTATTACTTCAAACCAGCCAAATGGTGTTCGAATGGACAAAAAGATCAATCAACAATTCCTATAGACTTGTGTGTTTACATGTTTCAAAACATTTTAAATGCCACTAAATATCTAACTAGAATCAAGTAGAAGCAATTGTTTAGTGGTTACTTTCAATTGGCAAAAAACTTTTTTTTAATTCTATATTAATTATATTTATTGATTATATTTGAATGAAAGTTTTTTCTTGTTTTTATTCAAATTAAATGCAATCGCCGTACAATCGGGATACCGATCATCACAAATTTTTAGTAGTTTATGGTTTAAATTTTAGTTCAAAAGCACTTTTCGTAAATTAGCTTTTTCTTCTAATCGCGTCGTCAATATTTCCGTTCGTGATTTTCTTCAAACTTGAACAAAGTTGAGGTTTTTTTTTGCAACGCGTTTAGAAATTTTATGCTATTTTTAATTTTTATCTCTTCAGCCCAGTCGCTCAACAATATTGGTAAATTTAACTAAGGTTGTACTACTGTAAGTAAAACCAGGATAACAAGTTTTTTCGCTCAATGAAACTATATGCTTCAAAATATGGCCCTGATGTTGATGTTCTACTTCCAAACTGTTTTGCTCTGTTTTTTGTAAGTAGCTTACAATAATCTGCTTTTGTATGATATATTCTTTCTGTCTGGAAAAAGAAAAAAACAAACAAAACAATTAGCTATTTTTTTGATTTTAGGAAGCGATAATTTCAAGATCTCGCAGGCATATTGTAAACTCTTGCGCCACTCCCACGCAATCCTAAAGCGTCAATATCTGCAAACTGCTTTAAACTAGCAAAAGCGCAGCTGTTTTGCAGTGAAAATTATGCAAACAGTTGCAAGCAAAAGTAACCTTCATAGTTGTTGTTGATAACTTGCAGTGGAATTGAACTACCCTACTTCTTGTCGCTCGCTGAACAGCAGCCTTCCTTCTGGTTTGTACCTCATTCGCCCGCGCCCAGCTTTGAGGCCCTTTGCTGCTTATTGCGACATGAAAACCAACGGAGGGGGCTGGACGTTGGTTGCGTCTGTCCATGAGAACGACATCGACGGGAAGTGCACAACCGGGGATAAATGGAGCAGCGAGAACGGTGCCAACCCGGGAAACGAACTTGGTAGGTGTAATTGTGAAAGAATCCGTAGGCGGGTGGCTTATATGCAAGGCTATAGCCAGAACGGAGCCAAGCGGGGCTGAGCCAGGGGTTCATTACATGCTCTTTGTTATTTATTGAATGTTCGTTATTCGAAAACTAGCGAAAAACAATTTTATTACAGTACATGCTCCGAAAATAACAATAAACCGGCAGTACCCTTTTGGAAATAGCAACAAAAAATCCACTACTATTGAATGTTCGCTATTGGTAATTACGAACTATTTGCTTTTCGTTATTCGTTTATTTAGTATTACATGCTCATATTATGCGAATACAGAACATCCGACAACTAAATCATTTTTGGAAAATATTTCGAATTGTATAAACCATTCGTTAACTTTATTTTTATCGGTCTTGACACAAAATTTTATTTTTGATCAGTATAAAAAGTTGCGAAAAAGCAAATATCGTTACTTTTTTATCGTTTTGTATATTTGTAATGTCTTAGACAAGAAATTGATAGATCTTTTTGCAAAGACCATGTTGGTAGTAGTATGCTATAACAAAAATTTCACGAAATAAAAATTGCTAATAACAACAAACGTTGAATTGGGCAAATTTATCTCCCTTGATAACACAAAAGCTTTATCAAAAAAGTATTTGCGACATAATAGCCTAGTAGGCTATTATACACGCCAATTAATAAATTTATTATATGCTGTTAAATAAAGCTAATTTCCTAACTCAGACCGAATTGAGTAACAATTCGATCAAATTTTATGATGTAAACTTCGGAACAGTATTCTTATAAATGCTTTACGAAAGAATACAAACGGCATTTAATAAGCAATTATAAAACTATACGTCACTAAATAAAATTTGATTGCCGTTCAAAAAAAAAACGAATGAGAAAAATTTTGAAATAGCCAAATTTTTTCAAGTCCCAGTTGCATTAACTGATTGAGTATTTTCATTCGTTCCACAATTTGCTATTAGTTTTTGCTGGAATAAATGCTCCAGTAAAAAAAGAGTAATTCTTACTATCAAATGGATCCTTTACTCCTTTCACTCATGTTGTTTCATGTATATTTCGAAAGAGCTGGCTTCCGTTATTGAAACACATACAATAGGCCTTGTTATGCTGCGCAAAATTGTGTCGTTTCGTGGCACCCACTTCGGAATAATCTGAAATTTACAACAAACGTGGCGCTTAAAACGCAAAATCGAAATCCACGTTTCTCCAAATGTGCAAGTGGGCACTTCGTGGCCATTTGACGTCATATTTACGTCACTCTGTCAAAACTAAACTTGTACCTTGCAATATTTCATTTGCATCTCATTTCTTATCTCGTAAGCGCCCAAATTTCAAACTTTTTCCAAATTAGTTTGTTAATCAACCGACCTTAAACAGTGAAACTTATGACGTCACAGACAATGGCGTCATGAAATTAACGATACCGTTTTATGTTAAAAAGCTTAAATTTTACGAATTTTGTTGGGTTACGTTTGTTCCGATTTTGAAACGTGACGGAGCAACACTACCAAAGTGATTTTATGAGAAAACATAGGTCCTTGACTACAAACTTTGCGGGTTTTGTTGAATTTAGGCCACATCTTCACTTGATATTCATCAATTATTTCACGCCACCAGATTTTCACGTGACATATATTTTGCGAAATAAATTGCATATGAGTTGTAGAAATAATGGTGAAACTTTCTTCTATGAGTTTAAATCGATAGTTACAGTTTATGACACATGCAGAAAATTGAAAAAAGTCAATGACGTCATAGACTGATGACGTCATCAGTCTTTGGTTATCAAAATATGCTCTCCATTGTGGCTCAAACTTAAATGCAATTTTTTTTAGTTTTTTATGAACACTGTTTGATACAAAATCCTAAAACATTGTCAAAAGAAACCATCTGCAATAAACTACTTAGTCATCAATTTCCAATGAGCTTTGTCAATGTTTTTTTGATTTATACTTATCGACCATCACGAACTGCAAACTTGTCGCGTGACATTTATTCCACACAAATATTTGCGGTTATCAGCATCGTACAATCGTACAAATTCCAGCTGTGACAGTATGAGACACAAAAAGTTTGCAAATTTTCACTGACGTTACTTTCTGATGACGTCACATCTTCCGAATTTTGATTGTATTTGTGCTCTTTTCTACTCACTATGTTCATTCAAAGCCATTACATAATTTTAGATTGTAAATTATTTCGAACAATTTCTAACCACAGTTAACAGGCAACTGACGTCACATGCCGATGACGTCATTATCTTGTTTTACCTTGTGCAAGTTTAACAGACAACAGATGTCACATGCCAATGACGTCATGGTCACTAACGCGTGATATAATTTGCTTAAATTATAAACATGCACACATACAAACACAAAAAGTACCGTAGCATTTGATCAAGAAACTTAACAATTCAATTACTGCTCAAGCCATTTTGAGGCAACTATTAACTAATACAGTCTCTTTATAAAAACATGCATTGTTCAGTAGAGATCGTGAAATTAGATTAACTGAGCGATGTTTTTAATCAAATATAAACAAAAAAACTATCTCTAATCCTCTTCAAGACAAATCCGAAGAAGTTTTTATGCAACTTCAAAAATAAATTCGAATCCCCTTTAAATTTGATAAACGATAAAGTGCAAAAACAAGAAAAATATTTTAACTAAAACTTCTAAAAATAACTGAAACAAACAAACAACAAGAGAATTTTGCAAAAGAGCATTTTGTTTAAGGTTCGTCTTCTTCATCCTCTGCATCTCTTACTTCGTTAAGCAGCTCATTTTCTGTGCTTGTATTTGATGTGTTGTTACAATTGAAACAGCAGCATAGTTCCATACAAAATACATAGGCGCAACGGCAAGAACACTGATTTGTGTTAAAATGTGTTCTTTTGCATTTGTGTAAAAACTTTGTATCAGTTTCCTCGTGGTCGCAGTGCAGTTCTGAAATTTTCGTAATGACATTTTTGAGAATCGATAAAGCTTTTGCATGGCAAAAGCCTTCGTGCGCAATGCATAAATCGAATTCTATAGACGTGCATTTGTCCATTGGTTAAATAAAAAATCAATAAGTTCTTTTTTGTTTTTACCATTGCTCAAATGTTTCTTCCGTTGATAAGGAATACGCTGCTGTGACTTGGCAATGCTACGATGAAATGAAAAAGGATTTGATTCTATCCGTTTATGCTCAAATCATTTTATGGAAAGATTAGGATATGTGTCAAACACTATACCAACTCGGGTGGCTTTCAATAAACAAGCAGTGCTGCAAACCTTTCGAAACAGGGAAGAAGCAAAATCTGCATAACTGATAGGAGTTGAAGTTTCTGAGAAGCTATGTATCATACTCATCATATCTAGGATAACTGCAGCATGAGGAGGGATAGCATTGCTTTTCGGAAAGGCCAGTTTTCTACAATTAACAGCACAATTACTGCTTTGGTAGTTTTGCCATTGAACCATCACAGCAAGCGAAAGGATAAGAACATTTTCTTTCATTCATAATATTTTTTTCATAATATTCTTTCATTGTATTTGGTTTTTCATTCTATTTCTTTCATAATGTGTTTTTATTGTATTTGAAAGACATTGAAAAAGTAAAGAAATTCTTTAAGCACACACAAAAAGCACTTGACTAAAAAAAAACGAGTTAATGAAGAAAGAATGTGCGAGTTAAAAAGAAACAATGGCTTTTGTCTCAAAAATTCAAAAAAAAAATGTGAAACTTACCACCATCCACACTTTGTTTTGGAATTAGTTTGTCTTCTTTAGTCACGCGACAACTATCTTTCAGATAACGTTTTTGTTTTGAACCAAGGACATCTAAAACCAAGGACTTGCAGACGCTAGTTTCAGATCAAGCTAGCGAAGGCGACTGTACCTTCTAAATGCCAACAATAGCTTGTTGTTACGTCATAGAGTAGACCTTGGTGGAGCTATAACGGATACTACTGTAGGCTCATTTACGAGCGTGTATGCTACCAAGGCAGGTGATGACTGAGTTTGCAGTGCGTACCCTAGTCTGGTTCTAGTCTTATGTAAAAAGATTTTAAAAAAATACCGTTTAATGATTTTGTAGTTTGCACATGAGTATTACTTTTCTGAGTGTTACTTTACTTTTCTGAGTGTTACTTTAGAGCAGTATTACTTTTCTGCAAAGTTAGGTGAGGTTCAGGTGAGGTGCCGGGACTGTTTGGCGATCTCAAAGGGATGCCAGCATAGGAGCCACTGGATTAAACACTAAACAGTCAACTAATATTTTCGACCAATTTCTTTTCGATTAGTATCTCAGCAAGATCTCTAAAATATATGATGTTTAGCAATCAACAAAATGGCTGAATATAATTTTTGTTGATCTCAAATCCACACTATTTTGCACCTTGTAACCGGGAGTTTGAGCAAAGTACTGACAGCGATTTTGGCTGCATACGTAGTTTTGTGAAAAGTATGGATAAATAATAATTTTGTACCAAATAATCGCAATGTACAGCAACCACAAAATTTGGTGCATTTTAGGCTTAGGCCTATCACTTTTATTTATTTACATTATTTACAATTTCTCTAAACGAACGTTTTCGGCACTACCACTGGCCCTCTTCAGGAATATCTAAATAGCAATAATAACTTTAAGAATCCGAATCAAATAATAAACTAATCTTCAAAAGGTTAAAACATTGCTGTACTTTTTTAGTGTCTACTAGCCTACGTTAAACTCAGCAAGAACGATTCAAATTTACAATTGAAATGACAAGAGTTAGCAATTATGACGAAACAAGCATTATGATTTCAGAAAATATAGCAAACACTAAGTATGTCCAACAACTGTCATTGAATTTTATGGTTAAAAAACTTGCAGTAGAAATGATGATCCGTTGGCGTAAAGTTGACGATTGAGAGCAGGAGAGTGTTTCTTGATCAGGAGAGCTTCGTGAATTTTGGTGTCATATTCAGAACGGCATTTTCGAATTATTTTGAATGAATCCAAGCCAGTTTTTTTATTAGAGCAAATGTTGCAGGACATTATGTGGTCTTTAATTGAACTTTTCTGGTTACTATTGAAATTTAGATGTTCTTGGACTCTAGTGCTCAGATGTCTGGAGGACATACCAATGTATGTCTTGTTCGTGTCACACGAACATGTAAAATGATAAACAACATTTGAACACAGAGCCACAGGTGTTTTGGATTTTAGTTGAAAATAAGATTTGACCTTAAATGATTTGTAGATCGGGATAATTTTAACATTCAGTTGATTTCTGATTATTTTTGAAAATTTGTTAACAAATCGTCGTGAATCTTTACCAAAATACGGAATAACAATTGGATATTCATGGGTAGAACTGCTAGAAGTTTGATCGGTATCAACGGAAGACTGATTACTGTTGTTTTGGCTTTGAAATTGTTGCAATAATTTGTCAAAAAACTTGCTGGGATAACCGTTGGCCTTAAACATAGCTTTCATATTTTCTGCTTCTTTCTGGAATAGTGTATTGTTGGAGCATATTCGTTTAGCACGATTTAAAAGGCATAGAATCAAACCAGATTTCCACTTGAGTGGGCAAAATGCATTAAAATTTAGTAATAAATTTGTATGAGTTGGTTTCTTCCAAATCCATGTGTCTATGCCAGAGTGATTTAGTTTAATTTCAACGTCCGAAAAAGGGATGGTTTCAGAAGCATGCTCTACTGTAAATTTGATACTTTTATGTTGAGAATTTAGAAGGTCCAAAAATTTTGAGCAGGACGTATCATTGTTAAAAACAGCAAAAATGTCATCGACGTAGCGAAGGTATAGTTTTGGCTGAAAGTTTAAGTTTGAATTAAGCAATTTATTCTCCATGTGTGCAAGGAAAAAATTGGCAATGGTTGGACCTAAAGGGGAGCCCATACTAACACCGTCATGCTGTTCATAGAATTTATTCCTGTGCATAAATATTCCTTTGGTTGCTAGCCTTAAGAGTTTTGCAAATATCTCTTTGTTTACAATTGGCTGATTCTGGCTCGATTGGTCGGAGTATATTGTATCAGTTATAATTTGGATCGTTTCTTCTAATGGGATGTTCGTAAATAAGGATGAGACGTCAAAACTTACTAATTTATGAGCAGGATGAAATTGAAAATTGGCTAGATGATCAAGAAATTGATTGGTCGACTGTAACATGTATGTTTGCGGAATGTACGGTTTAATCAACGAATCAAGAAATTTAGCTAATTGATATTCTGGTGTGCCGATCATCGATACAACGGGTCTTAAAGGATTGTCACGCTTGTGTATTTTCACTAATCCGTATATTTTTCCGGGGTTGCTGCCACTCGGAAATAGTCTTCGCATAGTTTCTGGACCAAAATCTTTAAGATATTTGCGCACATAATAACTAATCGATTTTTCTTTTGCAATTACCGGGTGAATTTTGGAATTCACTTTAAGTTCATGGAATTTGGATTGGTCGTTAACGATATCATCTAATTTTGAGTAATAATCATTAGAGTCCATAATTACTACACCTCTTCCCTTGTCGAAATTACACACTTTAATGTCCGGTTCTTGACTTAGGTTATATAGAGTCCGGTGTAGTGCTGTGTTTTTTCGATCCGAACATAATATTTTGGCATTATTGGTAAAATTCTTAGTGGCAAATTTTATTTCATCTCGGATTTCGTCATCAACTG